>APFE031083528.1:19841-46724 GCA_000404065.3 Pinus taeda
AGCTGCCTGCTTCACTTTGTAGATCCATCTCGAACCCACCACTGATTTCCCTCCGGTCTTGGGACAATCTCCCATGCATTGTTTCTGACAATCGAATCATACTCTTCCACCATGGCATCTACCCATGCGGGTTCCTTGACAGCTTCCTCGAAAGAGGATGGCTCCGTCATGACACATTTGCTCACAAGAGCCATGTATCCAGTGTACCGATCAGGTGACTGTCTCTATCTGTGATCTGCTATAGGTGGTCCTACAACCTTCTCTGCATCTCGATCTAGTCATTCAGCTTCTATAGTGCGCATGCGCCCTCTGATGGTTGGCGCTGCATGAGTGGTCTCTTCCACTCCATGAACTTCATCTTGTGGCTGATCCAAATCCTCAAGCTCATCCTTAGGAACTAATAGCTCCTCATCTTCATGTAAGTCTGGCTCCCTCTCAAGCGAACACTTCATGGCTTTCTCCTCCTGAAATTTTATATCCCGTCACACAACAGTCTTGCGATTGTCTCAAAAATACACACGATAGTTGTGGGGCGTATCAGTGTACCCCAAAAATATCCCAACCTCTACGGTTGGCTCCAGCTTCTTCCTGGCATCCTTCATCACATGCATGTAAACAGGTGAACCAAAAATCCTCAAATGGGAAATATCGGGCCTCTTACCAGAATAAGCCTCCTCGGGTGTACTCATGCCAAGTATCTTGTGAGGACAACAGTTCTGCACATATACTACAGTATTTCATGCCTTCGCCCATAATTGAAGGGGTAGGCCCTGATCATGCAACATCGCCCGTGCAACACCGACGATCATTCTGTTCTTCCACTTAGCAACCCCATTATGCTGTAGGTTATGGGGAGCTATGAGCTCTCTTCGAATCCCTTCTACGCTGTAGAAATCCTTCAACTCACCAGAGATAAATTCACCACCATTTTCCCTCCTAAGAGCCTTCACCTTCTTCCCCGATTCCTTCTTGACTAGTGCTTTGAACTCACAGAACCTTGAGTATGTCTCACTCTTCTTCTGCATGAAGAAGATACAACACTTTTGAGAGAAATCATCAACAAAGATCATGTGGTACCTGTGCTTTGCTATTGAAGCAACTGAGAAAGGTCCACACACATCTGTGTGGATTCTCTCAAGGATCTTTGTGGCATGACTATCCTTCTCGTGAAAGGTGTCTTTCACAAATTTTCCCAAAATACACCCCTTGCACTAATCTGATTGTGCAAGAGTGCCTTTAGGAAGCCCAGTAGAAATCTACTGCAGTATCTTCAAGGCTCCATGGTGAAGGTGGCCCAATCTCTAGTGCCACAGCTTGCCATCATCCCGTCTCACCACTCCTTCTGCCTTGCATGCCATTGCTGCGTAGCCATATACATGCAACTGATAAAGGTTCTTGACTCGAACCCCTATCTTCCGGGTTTCTCCATTTGTCTTACTGCGTAGGAAAGCCTTTCCCTCAATGAAAACAACATCATATCTCGTGTCTTCTAACATCGCCACAGAGATAAGATTATTCTTCAATCCTGGAACATGCATCACTTCCTTCAATACGAAGGGTTTACTAGACTCCCTCTCAAAGGAAATGGTACCGATACTAGTCGCACTATATCTACCATCATCGCCCATCTCAATGTGCACTCCAAGATCTTTCTCATCCAGATCAAAAAACAAATCTCGATCTCCTGACGCACCACTGCCCAAGAACCATACCGATCCCATCACACTTGATACCAAGCATGCAATCAGGGAAAAATCTAGCTCAAACTGCGAGGCTAAGGCCTCTCCTACTGCAGATCCAGCGACTCGCTTATTTTTCTTCTTCTACGGACAATTTGTGGCATAATGTCCGTGTTGGTGATAGTGAAAGCACTTCACCTTGGACATGTCCTGCTTCTTGCCTTTGCACCAGAATGAGAAGCTTTCTTGTTCTTCCCCTTCTTTGCTTTGGTAGCCAAAGCACAATTTTATTCATCAAGTGCATTTGATGAAGATCCGTCCCTGGTATTCCGCCTGATCTCCTCTTGCACAAGATCCGACCAAAGTCTCTCCCATCCTGGCAATTTCTCTTGACCATTGACAGAGTCCTGATAGGAATGCCAAATCTTCGGAAGACCAAGTAGATCCAAGCTCACCAAGTCCTCATCATCGACAGTCACCCCCACACTTCCCAGCTCACCCCGGCATTGGGTGAACTTTGTGAGATACTTGGGCATACTGTCACCTTTCTCACAGTTTATGTTTCTGAGTTTATCCTTGAGTTCCAACTTCCTCTGGTCACTCTTGCTTTGGAATAGATCTATCAATGCTTTCCACATCAAGTATGGAGAAGCCTTTCCATGTAGGCTAGACACAATGTCATCCTTCACTCCCTACAACGGAATCCTCCGACACTTTTCTGTCTTCTTTTGCCTAGCATCAGCGTGAGCAGCATCAGTAGGCTTTGGGACATCTTCATCTACAAACTCCTTCAACCCATTATCATCTAACACCGCCTCCATCTTGTCTTTCCATGCAATATAATTCGAGCTGCCCTCAAGGGCATACTCCAATCGCAATTCGTTGAAAGACATTTCAACTTTGACACCAAGAAAACACTGCTGTAAATTCGAATTCCACCAGCTCAAAACTCAACCGCTTCCGATCTAAAATTCGTGAGAACAAGATATTTCTCGTACAGAGTTTGACTGTACGGGCATTCACCGGATATCTCACCTTCCAAAAGAAGGATGAATCTAGAGGCTACCTGGCCCGATCACAGACTCTGCTTGAAGAAATAAAATGTAAACACTTTCTGAATAATAGATCCGATGATCAATATAGCTCTGATACCATGTAGAAATTTTGAATAATATGACACATATTCACAGAGATTATCCTGATTATACACTGTTTGCGAAATCATGCATAATACATAACCTCCTCTACGTTGATCATCAATTTACGGAATCAGAAACAATCACATGCGACATTGAAGCATCAATCACACATATCAACACAGTATGTATCCGGGGAAAGCATACAGCTGAAAACCCCCTGCTATCTGTATATTATATTGATTGAGAACATGTAACAATACATAGTACAATACTCCTCGCAAGTACTCAGTACTAGCTCCACCTGTTACGCACAAAACTAGCTCAGATCCGAACAAGTCACAGGTTCAAATCTCCTCCGCTGCTTTGCCTGCCTCTATTACACAATCCCAAGTGAAAAATCATGTGAGCACAAGCTACAATTGCTTGATATGCCTTGCACAATCTCATTAGCAATCTCAATCACTGCATGTGCAAATCCATGCACAACTATAGTCACAACTGACAGCTGTCTTTCCCTTTCACTCACTTCTAACACTTGTCTCCACTGAACTATGCATGCATTGAGTTAACTAATGTAATCTTTAGTTTTTTTATGAGTTAATAATTAGTGAATTAATTAATAACTAATTCACACCACTCATCACTTAGTCTATTTGTCAGTTAGACTAAATACAACTAGTTCAACCAAGTCAAACTGAACACAACTCCATTAACTGCTCATCCAACTCCACCAAACTCAACCAGTTGAGTTCTAACTGAAGTCCTGCATGCAATAGCTCAAGTAACCCATAGGAAACACGTATTTCCTTCAGGCAGTTGCATGTGCCACATACGTAGCTCGAACTGAAGTGCTCCAAGAGAATAATATAATGTTTATAGTCCAAATATTATTAAGGGCTAATAATATTCGACTGTTCTATATTTAGACTGACAGTACTTCCACTATTTTCTAAAAATATAAGTTCATCTGTTTTTGCCAACTTGACCAATAATCCATAAACAACATCCTGCAACTCATAGACCATGATCCATATGTCTAAAAATAGACATAGTCTAAAAATAGACTTTGCGCCAAAAATAGCCTGCGGGTCGACTTAGTGAAGGCGACTCCTTCTCACTAAGCTCCATCATCTTGTTGCATTCTCAACAAAGAGTGGATTGTACTGAACAAAATATTAATAAAAGCTAAGTTGGTTCTGAAATAATGTGGATCTAGTTATATTCTGGTTTATGCATCTGTTATGATCTCTATGTTTTTACTATGTTCTAAGTTTATGCAAATCTGTAAGTTTGATAAGTGCACGCACTGGCTATAATTATTAAATGTTTGCTTAAAGACCTTAAGATTTAGATCTAATCTATAATAAACTCATTAAAACTAAGAATCAAGACATGCCTTGTTGCAGATCTACACGGAGGCCTGATAACATTGCAGATTAGCATGAAGGCACAGATTGGTTCATGACTCCTCTAGACCTCATCAAGACATCCCTAGGGTGTGGAAACCTGGTTCCAACACCCTCCCCTACTTCCTCGGGTTAGAATTCAGCCCGTGCTCTGTGGATTGTTGTCGAAAGGACCGGTAGTCACGGGATTTGTTTGGCTAAAACACTTTTGAACTTGGGTCAGGCCCCATCAAGCCAACACCAAGGCATGCCAACATCCAAGGACTATTTTTCCTATTGTTGTGCCAGCATCCCTAGGATTTGAGCCACTTTTTCAGTCCCAAAGCCGAGGTCACAACCCAGAATTGAATTGAACCTTCAGAACATAAAGATAACATCAAAACAATGATGCAAATGTAAATACTTGAATAAGCCCTTAACCAGACCCCTATTAGCCATGACAGGCATTTTATCAAACATATCACAAATATCTAATCACTAGGTGTAAACAATAGATTTAAGCACAGGGGTCTCATACTTATCTAAGAATCACTATGAAGCATTGTTCCCTATTATCATTTTTTACATTCTCATTTATTATATCATAGATACATTGTTCATTCATTTACAAGTACAAACGTCATGAGATCCATACATAGCCACATTCATAAAATATATACATAACCAACATAATAGCAATAGAAATAGCAAGGAAATCATAACCATATGATCCACATATAGACCAGTATAATACTAATAGAAATACAAGGAGAAATAACCTCATACTGATGATGCAAAATCCAAACCCACGATGGGACTACCACGTTCCACCCAACCATAGAATGATTGAGCCATATATCTCTTCAACCATTCACCCATGTGCCATATTCCAAGCATGAATGTGGGACTCAAACCAAAAGAACTAACCAGGGCTTCCTGAGTCTAAACCACCTCAGCCTCATCAATAGAAACCAGCCTTTATCGTAATCCATCCCAGATGACTACACCAACACAATAAACATGTAATAAGAGGCTTTACCATGATCTCCACCCAATCAATAGAAAAAACAAGCATGGATGCCACTAGATCTCTCCACTTACATCGTCAAGAATTTTCCTGTCTCCTAATCTCTTAGGCTTTACCGCAATCCACACAGGATCACTAGGCTCTAAGATGAGATCCACTCTCCAGGCTTTACTGCATATCCCAACCTGGGATTACTAGGCCCAACAGAGAGAAATCCACCTCTTGGCTTTACCATTTGTTGTGCCATTCACTGGAAAGGATTTCTAGGCCCACTGAGGCAACACAATCCTAGCTTTAATGCAACCCATAGTGTGGCACAGGGGTTACTAGGTTAGTGGCTTACTGTCATCAATAGTTTGGTTTGGGAACCAATAGGCCATGTTTTCTATCATTCGGATATCCACCTCACTCATCTTAAAATCCACCCAAAAATCCATCTCAACTAGAACATGAGAACCCCATCACACCATCACTGTCGAGAAATGGAAAGGATAGGCTGAAAACACCATCACACCTAGAAAAATCCATGCCATAATAGTAAAAGAACCACATGTGTTATATGAGATTTACAATTGCCAACAAAAGTATCTCCCCTAGGTTGGTGGCTAACCTAGAACAACAGAGAGACAAGGAACACACCGCTTTTCCCTAAAGTAAATAGATGACAAAGTGAGGTCTACAAGGAATTCTTTGCACACTTCTCTCCTTCCTTAGCTTGAAAGCTCCAATTCCAGCTCCAAATGCCAAAATTATAACTCAGGCAGTCAGATACAACAAGCCAAGAAACTACGAGATTTATGCAGTATGATTTAAGTACTTCATTTAATAGACCAACATGGTATTGAAATGTATGAAATAACAACATCACATATAGGAAAAAATGAATTCTTTTCATTAATATAAATGGAAGGAGATTACAACCATAAGTAGCAGTTGATCTTGTGGAAGAGCTCCTCCAATTTGTTGACTTGTCCTTTCCTTATCACAATATGCATCTCCAATCACCCTAAATGCATGAGATAATAACCACTCACTACAACAGCATAAGGGCATAATCACTCTCCAAAAGACAACCAAGACCACATAGAAGGCTTAGAATATATAGATAAGCAGGGTAAGTGTGGACCTATTAACCAATTAGCAATATAGGGTTTGAGATCCACCTTTGATTGAGGGATATGGTCAAAGGATAAGTGGTGAAAACTCCAAAGTAGTGAAGGATAGGATCCAAATGTTTTATTCAAAGTAAGTAGTTGAAACAACTTCTGGAAACTCCTAGAAGGGGAAGCTTCCAGAACCATTATCATCCTCCTAGATTTCTAGAACCAACACAGGTGCAAAGGGGAGCAACCTGCTACTGACCAATTGTTGAGCCTCCAATTTGTCATAATTTTGTTGATGAAACCATACATTTTCACATAATTCCATTCACCCATTGTCATAATTTTTAACCATATTTATTCATAAACACACCAAATTCCTTCATACATGTTTACATGGTTTATTATTATTATTTCCATTATTTTTAATGAATTAAGAAGAATTTTTCATGGTTTTACTAATGATAGGTTAGCAAGTTTAAGTTGCTGTAGTTTTGTCAAGTTTTCGTAGCTACCTCGAAGGTTGAAGTAGTAGCACCACTCTAGGAGGAAATCTGACACTTGGACTTGGTTTCTAGAAGCTCCAATATGGATTTGTATTGGTCAAATTCCCCCCAGCTCACATTTGTGGACCTCTAGCAAGTGATCAAGGGAAAACCACATAATTTTTTACCAGTCAACTTCAAACGTGGTTCATGAGCAAACAAAAGCAAATTTTAGAAAACAAAAACATGGGTTTTGTCCAGAACAGGCCCAGCTAGGTTGTAAGTGAGTCGTTTTCTCAAATTAGTTACCATTTGAGAGATTTTCGAAGTTCTTTGGAGCCTTATTTTTCAAATTACATGGATATACGGTTTTTCAATTTTTCATTTATTGTACAGTCAACAAAAAGGCCTGAATGAACTATTCTTCGGAAAATTCATAGTATAGAGATACGTTGGATAAACTATTGGCTGATCTTTGATAAAACAATTCATGAAATGACCAAACTCAAGCAAGAAAATTATGAGTTTGTTAATTGTGTCAAAATTCTATAAATTGTAGTCTCTTTGATGAGAGGAGGGATCAGAGATTTCAAGGATGATCTTAATTTGTAATTGTTGCTGCTTATTGAAGGAGAAGAACTATATTTTTTTCATTCAGTGTAATTTTTTTAATGTGACGCACCTCTGAATGAAATTGGTGATTTAAATCTCTTCTTTTGATCTAAGTTTTCAACACCTTGCAGGCCTTAGGAGGCACCCCTAGAGATCTAAGAGAATAATATAGATGCTTTCCATTTCTTTCATATTATCATGAATGGTTTGCTTTACATAGATTAATTGTTTATGTTTATCATAGATTAAAAACTTATGCTTTCCATAGATTAAATGTTTATACTTTCTTACATTAAAATGTTCATAATTCCATAGATTAAAGTTTGTAAGTTTTAGAACCTAATCACCATGCTTTCATAGTGAAAAATCTCATGTTTTCTTAGATCAATAATATTTATATTTTTTTTAGTTTAACATTAATTTCCTTTCCAAAAGCTTAGTACCTTCATAGTTAATATTAAAGAATATAATCTCCTTTTGAAGTTTCCAATTCATTTCAGTTATGCATAAATATTGAAAGCTAATATCCTAGCACATATGATGTAGTGTACTTCACAAGCTCACATACCTAGATTGACATATAAATGCAAGTAATTTAATAGTCAATTAAATTACCCAACATTTTGGTGCCATTGTTGGGGAAGTCTACATAGGTGTTAGCTTTTAATTGCATCACATTCTTAGTTTCACAAGACTAATTTCATTTTAGTACATCCTAGAAGTAGATTCATTAAAAAAAAATGAACAAAAACACAAACTTCAATCACCTACCACCCCCACTATATCACATGGTGCAGTAAGAGCCACATCATCTTCCACATCATGAATTCTTATTTTTGTAGGTAGAAGGAGAGGTGAAAAAAAAAGAGGTTGAAAAAATGGATGGAGACGATGACAACGAGGAAGATCCTTTTGGATTTCCCATTCAATAAACTAATGTCAATATTCATATGAAGAAAATCCCTCCATTTGTACTTCCTAACTTCAAAGGTATGAGATTCGACAAACTAGAAACCTTTCTTTTTGAATTTGAAATAATTTTTAGATCTTATGGCTACTCATTACACATTCAAAAATTGAATTTGTTTCTGGCAAAATTGAAGGATATAGCTCTTAAATGCTTCATGGCTTTAGGAAAAAATTCTATAAGGACATGGGATGATATGAAAATTGTATTTTTGGAAAAATATAAAGATTATTTCACACACCATGACCTTAGAAATGAAGTCTTTAAGATAAACCAAAAAGAGGATGAAAGCCTAGGAGATTTAGTGGAGAGATTTACTTATAATGTCAAAAGATCTAAATTGCATAATTTAGGATCAGACACATTAAAAACTCTGGTACTATATGCTATAAAGTATGAATGGATTGATCTTCTTAACTTGGTGGAAAAACGAGAGGTCTCTCAATTTCCATTTCAAGAGATTTGTGAACTTTGCAAGAACATATCAAGAGGAAAAACAAAGTATGTAAGATCCACTCAAGATCCATTTATGGAAAGAGTAAGTAAATTGACATCAAGATTGGTAAGTCAAATTGAAGTTAACAAATTGCTAGACATTCTTGATAATTTAAATGAACAAATTGATCTGTTAAGAATGCAAAACAAGCAAAAATTTGAGATTGTTGCTTCATTTATATTTTTCCCTAAATATAGAAAGAAACAGGTTTTTCATGAATGTCCACATGATAACATTAAAATTTGTGAAACCTGTCAAGGATCACATACTACTAAAGATTGTCCATCATTACTAGGGTTAAAGGCAGTTTACTAAGGAGTAAATCAAGCACTAGAACATTCCTATTATGTAGCCCCAAGAACACCATGGTAGACTCATCAATTTGGTATGATGCAAGATCTTAATTCGTGTTATGCACAACAATCACAAAGTAATTGCAAACACCCTTGCCTTCGCAACCTTGGCCATATTAATCTCAACCTCAAAACAAATCTTGGCAATAAGGCTGGCAAGGGCCTTACAAAGGAAATCCACCATATCCTCAATATTTTCCTCGTTATCCTCGATACCAAAATCAATGTTATCCATACCATTCACCTCCACCAGAACATCAGTTTCACCCTCAGTGGACCTCAATTCAACATTTTCCATTACCACCCACACAAGAACCCCAAAGATCCATTCCCACGGCACTACCTGCACAACCATTTTGGATCCTCAACAATAAGACACCTCAATCCACTTACAATGTTGAGGTATTGCAAAAGGATTCTCTAGCCCCCATTGAAGAACAAGAACCAGAAGAAGAAGATTTAGATAAGGTCCAAGAATCATAGATTCCTATCAGTAAAGAGTAGTTGTTGGAACCTGAGATTGAAAAGTTTCTTGCATGCCTATAAGGAGATCCTATGAATGGGGATCACATCTCTGAAGATTTTCATGGCATGATAGTAGGAATCCAAGGAAGAGAAGATTACGTTGAATATTTATTCAAGAAATTCATTGGATCCCAATATTCCATTCTTTAGTATCTTTTGAAATCACCTCAATCAAGGTAGTTAGTCTCTCATATACTGCTACATATCAAAGAGTACATTTGAAACTTGCATATGAGTTTATCTATCATCTTGTTACATACATGGTTCCATTGGAGGTATTCATATAATTGAACGAGATTTATTTTTCAAGTTAAGTAGGACACATTAAAAATAAAAAAGTAAAAAATAAAGAGAAAAATAAGTCCTATTGTGAAAACTAGCTTGCTGGCACAATTGGACATGATCTTTGCCTAAAAATCAGGAAACTGGCGAGCAAAGTTCACAATAAGTTCTACAATTTTTTGATGGTTTCAATCTTTTATTATGGTTCTTCAAATCATTTTTGGTTCTATGCTCTCTTTTGATAACGTGAGATTCCTTAAGGCCCACATTCCAACAGAACTTGTCCCATCAAACTCAACACCTTATCTGGGATGAAGATCAGAGATTATTTGGAGTGCCTTGGAACTTGCATACATCAATGGCAATTCTCCTCATTGACAATAATGGGAATACAACAATGTCTCTTGATTTTCAGATCTTGCAGGTAATTTGACTTCAACACATGCATTCTTCCCTGTCAAGATGCACTCAGGTACCTTGACACTCATTTTCATTATCGATGAGTTTTCTCGCATTGGTTAACGATTTTCATCAGTGATCGATAATCCCATGATTTATTTCCATCCTCGACTTCAGCACATTCATTCACATGGTAAGAATTGTACCATGAATTTGGTTTTGATGAAGACTATATGGCTTCATGGAATCAACAACAAATTGCAGTAGTACATTTTATTCGTTTTTTGTAGTAGCATGTTCATCCTATTTTCCTTCAACAACAACATAATGGCACCATTACAACGCTTTTTCATTCATTTCATTTTCAAGAAGAAAAATAAAATTAGGTCTATTTCAGTCAATATGCATTATGTTTCATGGTTTCCACTTTAGTATGCAGTACACAATACAAATCAACAGTTCAAACTCGGAGAAAATAATTTTCTGCAAAAATTGACATTTTCTACAAAACTAACGAAAAGTTGCAGTTTCTGCAGCGATTGTTGTAACAACCTATTTTTTGTTGTAGCAGCTTGTTTCAAAGGCAATTTTGACACAAATATTGCAAGAGATTGGAGCAAAAATAAAAAAATTATGAGATTATGGGTTTTGTTAGAGTATGATAAATTGAATAAGACGTGGGCATAATTCCAAAAAAGTGCATTTTTTTGGGACTTTTCAGTGGGGTTTTAAAGCATATTTTCAATTTTTACAATTGTGCACAAATTAGGATAGAATTTCGTATAGTCAAAAGTGGATTCTAGAGGCATGTAGCAGTAAATACTGTAAAAATGCATTTTTTCCCTTTTCAATCACTCAATTTGGCCTTAAAATGAGTTCATGGCATATGTTTCTTTTTGCAACATTGGGCAACGTGAAGGGTGAAACAGGGTAGAAATTGATTTGACCATATCTTACAAACCATGCATCCGTTGTTCTTGAAATTGTTATGGTAAATTCATTGATGTAGGGTAAATAAATACACAAAATTTCAAGAAATTCCAGTGTGTATTTTTCAAGAAGTTGGTCACTTTCACCTACAACATTTTCTCAATTTTATCGAGATCCGTGCACCCATCAGCTAAGATATTTTATGGGAAGATGTATAATACTAATGGTCACAATCGCAGAAAATTTCTGGAGAACTTGATTTACCATTTGAGAGAAACTGGAAGAAAAAGTCTTCAACATGAAAAATATACATTTTGTGGAGCAAGGGCAAAGTGGTGGTCAACGCATCATGGAGTAGAGTACCTGAGCCAAGTCAACATCAAATCAGCCATCATATCATTTTATCTTCTCCAATTCCAAAACATAAACTTGAGGTAAAACTAGCCTTATACTTTTTAATTTGTTACAAATTCTAGGAATTTTGATGAAAATCCATTGTAAACATGTAGTTCCAATTTATCTCCCATTATGTTTTGTCATACCCTTTAATAGCCAATCACACAAGCTATGATTGATTCTTTATCAACAAAGCCCTGCCATCCATGCAATTATCTCATTGTTTTCCATGGTCATAATGATTTTCTTCTATGCTTTCACCACTCCTTTAAACTTTCTCTTGTTGTTAATCCATGGTTTCCTTAATGGTCCATCAACATGATGTTCTTGAGAAAAAGAATTACTTTACAAATAAAAAAACTTGACTTCATGGTACATGTTTACAGCACATGATCAAAAGGTAAATGGAGCAATTAAATTATGTGTCATATTGTTCATCTTCAAATTTTTAATAGAAGCCAAGAAATGCTAAGTACAAATCAACAAGAAGAAGAAGGTTGCAAAAAGGCTTTGTTCACACACTCTTGAAATCACTTAGAAGCATATTTTAGGCTTTGATAAGTTTTATAAACCTCACTAACAACTCTTATTTTGCATTATGTCAAACTCATCTTGTCAAAGCTTCATATTGGGAAGTCTTCTTCATTCATTAGTTTGTGAGTTCTTGAAGAAATTATTTGATAACATTGTTGAAATAGGATTTGTTGCTATGAATGGATGATAAGAAGACAATAAATATGGGCTGTAATCTATAATCATTTCCATCCATACTAATGGGATGAACTTCACCAGGATGGAAAGAACATTCTATAGATGGAGTAAAAGCTTTGATGTGTTATTCACAATACGATATTCTACCAAGGCTTGAACAATTTGAGCACAATGAAGTAGTGACAAGAAACTTGTAAGTTGTTTCCAAGTTATTGAAAGAGTTATATTTGCAAAGGCTTAAAATAGTGACAAGTACTTGGATATGCTACTATGTGGGCATCCTTTCCTTTCACACAAGTTGCATATAATAAATAATGAAGGGTTGCTTTTATTAAGAAAAGAAGAAATCAACAAGTATCACTTCTACCTCTATAGCATCCATGAGCAGCCTCGTATGTGAAGACTTCGAGTTGTTTGACTTTCAAAGGAGGATGGGTAACTCTTTTTTCTTACTCTAACAACACAAACAAGAAAGTGTAGAAACAAAGAGTTATGCTACCAGATTAGTAATCTTGAAAAATAAAGATAGAAAAGTGAATCTTATTGAGATAGAGGGTTAGTATTTCTCTCTTGGAGCTTTGGTCAAGGATTTAGTTGAAATGACAGAATAAAGGAGCACAAGCAACCGTATGGATTATGAAACTTTGAAATTATTTATTTGCATGAGGACATGCAAAATCTCCGGTGTGGGGGAATGTTGGGCCTCTAATTTGTCCTAATTTTGTTGATGAAACCATCCATTTTCGCATCATTCCATTCACCCATTGTCATCATTTTTAACCATATTTATTCATAAATGCAACAAATTCCCACATACATGTTTAGATGGTTTATTATTATTATTTACATTATTTTTAATGAATTAAGAATAATTTTGCTTGGTTTACTAATGACAGTTTAGCAAGTCCAAGTTGCTGCAACTTTGTCAAGTTTTCGTAGCTACCTCCATGGTTGAGGTAGTATCACCACTCTAAAAGGAAATATTACATGGTTTCTAGAAGCTCCATTATGGATTTGTATTGGACAAATTCCACCCATCTCGCACATTTGGACATCTAGCCTCAAGGGAAAAATGCAACAGTTTTGACCAGTCAACATCAAACGCGCTTTATGAGCAAATGAAAGTGAATTTTGGAAAATGAAAACATGGGTTTTTTTAGAACGAACTCAATTAGGTTGTTTTATCGTTACCATTTGATAAAATTTCAAAGTTATTTGGAGCCTTATTTTGGAGATTACGTGGATATACGGTTTTTCAATTTTTCATTTAATGCACAGTCAACAAAAAGGCCTGCATGAGCTATTATTTAGAAAATTGGTGGCATAACGATAAGTTTTATCAGATTTGGGATGATATCTGATACAAAAATCCATGAAATTTTATTTTATTTTATCTCATGACCGAAACTCAAGCAAGAAAATTATGAGTTTGTTAATTGTTTCAAAATTTATAAATTGTAGTCTCTTTGATGAGAGGAGGGATCAGAGATGTCAAGGATGATATTAATTTGTAATTGTTTCTACTTATTGAAGGAGAAGAACTCTATTTTTTTCATTCAATGTAATTTTTTTTTAATATGGTGTAGCTCTGAATGAAATTGGTGATTTAAATCTCTTCTCTTGATCTAAGTTTTTAGCACCTTGCAGTCCTTAGGAGGCCCCCCTGGAAATATGTGAGAATAGTATAGATGCTTTCCATTTCTTTCATATTCTCATGAATGGATTTCTTTACATAGATTAATTGTTTTTGCTTATCATAAATAAAAAAACTCATGATTTCCATAGATTAAATGTTTATAATTTCTTAGATTGAAATGTTCATAATTCCATAGATTAAAGTTTGTAAGTTTTAGAACAAAATCTCCATGCTTTCATAGGGTAAAATCTCATGTTTTATTAGATCAATAATATTTATGTTTTTTTTTAATTTAACATTAATTTCCTTTTCAAAAAATTATTACTTTCATAGTTTATATTAAAGAATCTAATTTCCTTTTGAAGCTTCCAATTCATTTAAGTTATGCATAAATATTGAAATCTAATCTCCTAGCACATGCAGTGTAGTGTACTTCACAAGCTCATGTACCTAGATTGACATATAAATGCAAGTAATTAAGAGTCAATTAAATTACCCAACACAAATGCAGGCTACAGTGGAGCAACATGTAGGCAATCACACCCGAGTAGGCATACAAGGAGTGCTCGTCCTAAAACTGGCTCAGATGATGTAGTTTAGGGTTGAAATTATGAAGGGAACATTCTTAGGGATTTGTGAAATATGGTGACAAGGGGGAATAGGATGTTGATTTATCCCATTAGGAGTCTCAGTAATCGGATGTGACAAAATGGATTATAACAGAATGCCCCCTAATGCACAAAGTCAGAGATTATGACTGATCACTAAAGTGATTCACCTTGTGACAAGTTTGGATCAAGGACAACTGCCGATCTTCATCTATTACAATTTATTTACAACATGAAAGCTTTGTTTGCTGAGGGAGACATACCCATACTCATCTCATAAGCTAACATAACATTTATAATGATCAAAAGGCACATCCACAAATGCAACTAGTGGACCCATGACTGGATGATTGTCTATATGATCACGACCATCATACATTGTGATCTTTGTATAACTCTTGAAATCAAAGTCTAGATGGATGAAAATAGATATGGGGTATTCTATCTCATTCACATGACCAACCAATGTACAAGTCTAGCCATGTGAATCAATGAGCTTGAGTCAAACATGGTAGACTCCATTCGATTACTGACCAATGATGTAAGTCGTTAACAGATGCGAGAGAAAACAATGATGATGTTAATGGCTCTTAAGGTACTATAGCACAATCCATATGGTGTGAATAAATGAGTTTATGTCGAACACCACATAGAATCTTTTGGTGAAATTTCATTGACGTAAACCTATCGCCAAGAGTGAGGAAACTTTCCATTGTTGTATGAAAGAACCAAGGTACCAAAGGTGTGCTTCTAAGTCAACTTCTTGGATGATGTGCTGACGTCGACACGAAGTGACCCATCGTAGGAGGGCCTTGATGTATCCACCATCAATGACACAAAACAGGGATCATGATTGAGATGGAATGATCATAATGATGCTGACATGGAATTGGATCAGGGAAGAAAGACATGAAGTGAAGGCTTACGAGTATTGTAGTAGAGATCAACTAAATGACTTATCTTGAACACAACGATCAAACTGAATGGAGTTGGTAGCATTGACCCAAAATAAAAAATCAAGGCTTTAAAAATGTTATGATAACCAAAAGTCAAGAATATTACCCAACCCAATAGACATAGAGATGAAGTGGAAGAGTGTCATGTTCAAGAGTGACTCGCTGCCATTAGAAAAATGGAATCCCTTGTTTTCTGAATTTCCCTAACCATAGTGGTCAGTACCTCTTTATTTTTTAACAAGCTTGAGGAGGATAACATATGCTTGATCTGTAAGTTCATCCTTTGGATGAATGCCTCAAAGTATATTTTCAAACCCTAAGAAGGAGTGGTTAAGTCTCATCATGATCAACGAGTCCATTACTATTTGATGTTTTAACAAGTCCGATGAAGGTAAAACTCAAAATGTTTTTCAGGTTTAGAGAGTTTGAAAAAGATGTGAGAAATAAAACTCTAGATGTCCCTTTTCATAGGTAGTCCCTTAGATCTAAAAAGGTAGAAAACAATACACAAGAGAACCTCTTAGCCATGTTCGACTAAGGTATTCCTTTTTCGTAGTTAGTCTATCTTAGTACATAAAAGGGTTAAACTTATATTGAGTAGATTCCTTTTCATTTACTTTTACGAGTCGAAAAGAAAAGTGCTCAACAATATTTTCATATTTTGGGAGTCTGAAAAGCGTTAAGAGAGGACTCCAGGGGGGTTTCTTTTTTGTAAGTTTATAGAGCTTGAAAAAGAGCTAAAAGTATACTCTTTTGTCAAAGTAACATGTTCAAAATATAATAAAAACCTGCTAACAACTTTCTACCTACTCAAAACATGACAAGAAGGATTAAACATATCTGTTTCATAGTAAAAATGAAGCATATCTAGCTCAAAATACTAAAAAACAAAAAAATAATGAGAAAATGACCATAAATATTCAAATTGACTTTTCGTTTTCACTTTTTCACATTTTACCTTCAACAATGAGTATTTGGATCCCTCTTGCCCTCAATCTTCTGTAGTTGATTGTGGCCAATCCAGGGAAGCATTTCAAGTGTCGTCACTGCTAGGTAGGAACTAAAACCTTTCTCTATATTTAGAAGGTTCATTTTTGTGTTTTCATGCAAAATTTTGAAGGTTTTGAGGGCCTTGACATTCATAAAAAACGCTCTGGGACCAACGTACCCTCTATGTCGAAAAAGGCATTTCACTTAGGTAGAGAAACACTGCAGACATAGGTGCAACACTCTAACAAGAAGTGTTGGGGTTATTTGGGCACATATGTTGAATTTTTCTTTTAGTATTGCCTCAAATTTTGTCAGATTTTTTGCATGGGAAAGAGCCTAATGGATTCCTTGTTGATGTTTCAAGTACTCATTAGCACAAAATGGAATTAATTTGGAGAGAAAGAGAACATGAGGAACAATATTTGAATGTAGAAAATGAGCTTGCTACCATCCAGGAGCTAAAAAATTATGGGTTATTAAAATTCTTCTGGCTTCATGGTATGAGGCAACAAATAGAGTTGTTGAAATACCTTGTCTGTTCATGGGATATTCAAGCACAAACGTTCAGGTTTGGGGAAAATCTACTCGAGATACAGATGGAAGATATTTACCTTCTGACAAGTTTGTCAAAGTGAGGTGCCCCCATCTCTCTTCTAGGAGGAAGATGTGGTGGTGAGACAATGAAAGACTATATCGCTACCTATTGTAGACCTAAAGCCGTTCCTAATAGGGATGGTAGGATCAGCATAAAGGATGTGACCCAATTACCTTTGAGAATTATCTTATTCATTATTGCAAGAATGGTAGGCATTTCAACACTACATGTAGCGAGAAAATCATACATGTAGTATGGCATAAAGTGTCTAGAGCTGAAAATATTCAACTGGAGTGAGGGTGTCTTGGTCAATTTGAAGGAACAACTTATTAAAGAAAACGAGGGGAAGTTGAAGAACTTCAGCTATGGTGCGATCTTAGTCTCCTTTTCTCTAGAGCAAGTACCATTACTGCGGCCTCACCAGATTGTACTCGAGCCCATTGATCTAAGGATCCCATGAATGAGGAGGTGGAGAGACCACATGAACCGACATGCAAGTCCATCAGTGATCAACTTTTTACTAGCCTTCTTTGGATGGTTGTGTAGACAATTCATCATTTTTTATGATTATCCTTATGCAAGGATGGATTTTCGTAATGATCATGAGCTTCATTTTCCTGAGGGTGAGAAATGGGATGCTTCTCATAAGGTACTTTGACCATTAAGTTTTTAAAAGCTTTACGATTATTTTTGTGTTTTTTAATGATCCCGAGACTAAAATGTTTGATGTTTTCATGCAAAAATCAGACATTTTCGACCAATAGGTGCTACATATCTCCATGGCATAGAGAGACAACCACAGGAGGAGGTAGTGGAACTAGTATAGGTCATTGTAGTAGGATGAGATGTGCTACAAGATATTGAGGTAGCTAAGATCCTATTAGAGGTGGAGCACCAAATGGAGGGACAGACACACGAGATTGATGAGACCGTGGTCAATCAACTTCCATTGCGACTTTAGCGACACACTATCGGAGTGCCTAGTCGTATTGGTCAATTACTGCGTAAGGTAGCTTATGCAATGTCATTTTATCATGAGCACCATTGGTTTGTCTACTTAGATGTTTTGCATGTAGTTTTTATATTTTCGATGTATCCATATGTGTCTCGGGGCATACATTTTGTAAGACCAAACTTTATATATTTTTCCTAGTTCCTATTCTACTTTCAATATGATGTGATGTGAATTGAAAGTTATCTACATTCATTTCAATGTCTATCTAAAGAAAAATTATCTAGGCAATCCAATCAGTCCATCTAGCCAGAAGGATAAATCTTTCTACCGGTGGGCATTCTTAGTTCCATCAAGCAAGCAGTCACAAGTGCTACTCGACCAGTCAATCCAAGAGTCATAGTTTTGCCAGTAGGGAGTCGATCCAATATTCGATGTTGACTGGCGTTGGCAAGGGAAAAGGAACACAGACAAACCCGGTCCCATTTAACCAAGACTCATTTTTCAGCCTTCATATGCTTTATAAGCCCCAGGATCCCTGGCAATTGCTTTCTCGGCCACTGGACGGAGTTCGGACATAGTGGAAGAAAGTGCATGTATTCAGTCATGTATTCAACCAAGTGCGTGTTCATTTTGTGCCCAAACAATACATACCATCTACTAATGTGTTACTATTTCTAGAAATATATTCATATCATATGAAATCGAAATGTCTTTCCAAAAGACACACTCTCAAAACCGTGCAAAAGATGGTAGGATTTCTCATTGAATAGATATTAGTGAGTTGTACTGCTATGATTTGTGAGTCAAGCCTGATGGCTATAAAGCAGATCCCATGTGAAATAGCATCAGATAGTAGCTCAACCACTGCTCTATACATAGTGATGTTGTTGGTAGAGTGACCAATGCAAATTCCTTGCATGCTCACTAGCTGACTGGTTGAAGCAAAGATAACCTGAGTTGCAGAGGATAGGTTATGAGTACTACGGCTAGCACAATCTGTATAACCAATATATGGTTTGAGAGAGGTTGACATCTACAATCCAAAAGTAAAAAGAATCAACAAAAACCATGTGAAACTCTAAAAAACACACTGCAAACACACTCAACACACCTATAGACAGTATGTACATAGTGTACTGTGCATGGGATCAAGCATAGTATTTTTTGAGGCAACCCATTTCTAGGGTGCATTAGTGGAACTCCATCGAGGTATGCTAACTCATAAGACCCTTTTGCAAGGATAATCTTGATAATGTATGGGCCCAGCCACATAGGCTGGAACTTTCCTAGACCTAACTTATCGGACTCCTGTTCATATAAGAGAACCAGATCTCCTTCCAAGAAGACTCTAGGCTTGACACTTTTGTCATATTATGCTTTGTTGCATATTTTATGAGCTTAATTGGCTAAAGTAGCATCGTGTTGGGATTCATCCAAATGCGTTAGATGTAAAAGATGCTCCTCCTCTACGGAAGTAGTAGGAATAAGTTCGACAGATAGTTTCAGTGACAAAATTTTGCATTCAATGGGAAGGATCACTTCTAGACCATAAACTAACTTGAAAGGTGTGAATCCGGTAGCAACCCTAACTGAGGTTCGGTATGCCCACAGGCAGAAAAGAGAAGCAAGTGCTAGTCCAATTTTTGGACCCCTATCATACATTGAAGAATAGTCTTAAGAACTTTGTTGGTAGCCTCAAATAATCATGTGAAAGTCCCAATTTGGTAGCTAATTGGGTCATCATATGGTTTCGAAAATGCCTCTCGTGATCTATAACTAGCACTTGTGGAACACCAAACCTAGCAATAACGTGATTGAAGAAAACGTATGCAGTTGTTTCACTAGTGTTGTTAAATGTAGGTATCGCTTTGACCCACTTAGTAAAGTGGTCAACAATGAAATCGATATATCCATGGCCCCCGACAGAGTGAGGGTTACATGTCATAAATTCGATGCCCCTTTTTGCAAAGCGACCAACAATGATAACGATATGAATATAAGGCTTGACAAAATTAGGTAGGTACACACCATTGAGATTACTTTCAGTGGTATCTCGGAAGGAGGAACGATGATGATGTTCATCCCATGGTGCATCGTCTAACATCATGATCTCCATAATGCTTTTGCTGGTAGAGAATATATGTGATAAAGGATTAGAGGGTGTGCCCTAATAAAGTGGTCAATCTACCCAATTGATCAAAGAAAAAGTATGTGCCACATAACAAAAATATATGGCTTTGTAATCTTGCTCAAGAGGGCTAAGCAGCATTTGGTCGCCAAAACTTTTGATGTCAGTTTCATCAGGTATAATCCATGATTCATCTAGGATCATAGAGGATGATATCATATTGATATTGGTAACCGAAGGGGAGGCGCTAGGAAGGGGATGAGGAGGGAGCGAAGAAGTTCCCATAAGTGATGAATCCTTTAACAATTCAACTCCAACATGTTGATAGGAATGTAGGGATTCCCCTAAAATGGGGACACTTCCAGTGACATTGGAATTAGAGGGGAAAAAAGTGAGTTGATCTATGGCCATGATCCCACCTTTATGAGGAAAGGATATCATTCAGAAGCAAGTCGAAAAAATGGTACCCATAGCATAAACCCATGTATGTCCCTATAGAAGATTATAATCGAGAGGTCCGTCAATAACTTCTACTTCAACAAAGATGCCTTTGCCTCCTAGTTCCACTTGGAGGGAACTGAGAATCCCACAAGGTTTATATGCCCTTCCATCAAAGTCTTTTAATGTGGTGGCTAATTGACTCATTTGGGGTGAAACAATCACCTTCCAGCAAGACAAAGACATGATGTAGGTCTAGGCTCGCTCATGCACAATATAAATATGAATGTTCTTACCATGGAAAATTATCTGAATCATAAAAGCTAACTGAGATGGAAGTCGAGGGGTATAGTTTTCATGAGAGAAAACCACTAGGTTGGAATCTGACGGATCCACACATATGATAGTTGACAACAAGGCCTTCTTTTGGGTGGGGAATTTTTTCAACACCTCAAGATTTGAAATAATTGATGGCGAATGAGCCAAGTCTTCAACTACATTTTAATTTTGAGTAGATATTAAACGAGGGTTGAATGCAGACTTATGGATAACACCCTTTGGACGCTTGAAAATAAATTCTGTAGGAACCAAAGGTGGAACATGATCAGATGAAGGTGGTACTGAACTAGTAGTTTGATCAGTAGCCTGACCTTTTGGTGAATTCACATTACCATATCCCTTGTTCCGAGTGGCCACCATGAAATCATATTTCAACTTTCAGGATGAAAGCATAAAAACTGTGTTAGAGGAAGAACTATCCATGGAAACCATATGAGTCTCTTGAATGGGAAACGGGTCAGTCAGCATAGCAGGAGAAGTGGATGATTTAGGAAACTAATTCACTTTAGAGTAGTGCAAACAATAATGTGTAAAGTGATCCACATTACAAATCAAGCATCGGTATTGAGGTTTTTGTTTCTCATAGGAAGATGAATTTGTTTGTTTATCCAGCAGTGAGGAATCCTTGTTTTTCTTACCTTTACCTTTCTTCTTGCTTCAAGGTTTCTCTTGAGACTTGCCTTTATCATATGAAATGACATTTATCTCAGAAGAAGAAGCCACAGGAGGATGGGATTGAGGGTTTTGTGCAGGAGCAGTGAGAGAAATACTATATTGTTTACTCACCGACTGCGAACTGATAAAACCTATAATGCCATTGACAACATGATATTCTTTACCACATGGAGGAGGAAAAATATTAGAAGGTCTCAGATCGTTTTTTATTTTATCATAGAGCATTCATGATTAGGTATAAACTAGATCTAAAGAGCATGAGAAATAACTTTCTCTTCAATCACGACTTCACCTTTGACCACACCTTCCATTATGGGAGATAATAGAGATTTCGCAAACCATTCCTCTAACAATTGATCTGGAACATAAGTCTTAACCAACTGGCATTAGTGTCTACACTCATGAATGTGATCTAAAATGTGAGTAGAGTCTGAATGTTTGAAGTTATTCAATAGTTTCATTCTGATTTCTTATCTAATGGGTAACTAGAAATGTGTGAGGAAGGTAGTGGCTAAAGTGCTGAAGTCGTGAAACGACACTCTAGGTAACTCAATATACATTCAGCTATGGTACCTGTTATCTCAAAATCAGGCCCTGGAAGGCTACATACCAGGAAGACTTCAAGTAACTGTTTCAAACCAATCTTTTGGCTAAGGCTTAGGCTCCTTAGCCTAAGAGGGCTCTCTCAAAGGATTAAAGGTTTTTGATTATGATCAAGATGGCTAACTCTTTTTGAAACAAATAAAAATGAAAATGGTGGAAACAAAATTAACAAGTATCCATTGGGCTTATGGAGTCATATGTGATATAGTATTAATAGTAGGATTGGATTAGCATAAAAGTTAAGGCATTCAGATTTCAATATTGGTAGAGTACACCAAACACAAAGAAGACAGTCAATGAGTATATGAAGGAAATTAGAACACTGCAAGTGATTTCTAAGTAATCAAATACTCATAACACTATAGATAACATGAAAGGACAACAAAAGAAACTCATATATTGAACTCTAGATGATTCTTGAGAAGCATAATCCAGTACTGTATTACCAGAAAAACAAAGTCTTTACATAGGCTAAATATCAGATATTCTTTACATAAATTTCCAACCCTTATTACATTTCCCTTTCTCCTATGTATAGATTTCTTCTACCTGACTGAGATTCCTCCTCAACATGAGGGGAACTCGAAATCTACTTCTAATGACACCTATTCAACTTTTAACTGCCTATTAAATGTAACAAACTACAACTAGACTTTCTAGAGATCTAAATCAAATAGGAGTCTAACTCCATATTATGCTAATAATAGCCTTAATTACAATCATTCTTGTTCTTTGACATCTGGTCCCTTTTTAGTTTGGTTGTGGTGGATGTTCAAAGCTCCATGCTGATCTTCAATGTCACATCTTCTCCATTTCCCCTGAAACATAGGAAACTACCCCTATTTATCGGCCTTTGGTTTGCCTCAAAAATGTTCGAATCCAAAGAACCATGCCCTTCATCTTTGATTATTCAAAATATATCAGATTTCCACGTCCTTAATGTGTTGTCAACCTCTTTCATGTGTAAAGGCAAAAGCTCTTCCAAGCTGTCTGACATATCTTGGACTGTAGTAAATGTTCTCACTTTATGACAAAAAGTTTAGAGTTGGATTCGAATACATGTTTCCTCCACCTGTCTTGACCTTGTTGAAAGTTGATAGCTTTAGACGATCCCTTGAAGGTATTTCCTTTTCAAAATTTCCGCTTGTATTTCAAAATCAGTTGATTGAGATTAGATTGTGTAGTTTCAGCAGTTTCGTAGTGCTCTACGAAACTGCTGAGCGTTAGTCATCATCTTCAGCAGTTTCGTAGCGCGCTACGAAACTGCTGAGTTATTCCAAAAAACACAGTTTCAACCCAAAACTACGAAACTGCTGAGTTATTCCAAAAAACACAGTTTCAACCCAACATTTTGCTATTTTGAGCCTCTTGCTATTTAAACATTATTTCAACTACTCCAAGGCCTTTCAAAACTGAATGGAAATGTATGATTCTTCAAGAAAGATTATACCAAGCAAAACCATCAAAATTTGAAACATAGCCTTACTTGAAGTAGGATTTCTTTAAGGAGATTCCTTCAGCTGGCTTACCTGTATCTTTAAGTCTTCAATTTATTTCTTCATGACCTTGATCCCAGATCTGAGGTTTGTATTGACCTTTCTGATAAATTGAGCTTCCTTTATTGTAGTAATAGTCCAGCTACGGAATTGAACACTAAAATCAACCACCTCGAGAACTTGAAATGTTTGGTCCTCCCACCGAGCTTGCATTTGGTTAAAATAAGCCTCCTTAACTGCAAATTTCCTGGCAGCTTTCTTCAATCTAGCAATTTCAAAGTTGGCCAATTCCATTCTCCTTTTCAAGTTTTCCACACTATCTTCTTCTTGAATGGAAATTGTTTTGCCTTTATCCTCTTTTTCATGAGGCCTTGTCACCTCCCCTGTTTCATCTACTCTTGGCGGTACCTCCTATATTTGTTTAAACTTCCTCGTTATGGGTATCCTGGGCTTAAAGACAAATTGATCAACTTGACCATCAAACTTGAGTTTCTTCGAGGCTTTAACTCTCTTAGCCTTGTCTTTTCCTGACTCTATCAAATATGCTTGAACTAGTGGTGATTCTTCAATGTCAATGGCTTGCAATAAGTCATTTAAGTCTCTTTTTGAAACAGGGCTTTCTTCAATAATCACGAATTTGCCTTTATCCTTAGCTACCTGTCTCCTAGTCCTTCTTCTTTGAACTCCTTCACATGTGCTTGATTCATGTGCACTTTCTTTAACCTGAGTTTTCTCTTTAAGAGAGTACTGGGGTGTATCCTGGATAGTCAGTGGCTTGGTGAATTCTCTTACTTGTTTCCTAGACTTCAACTTTGAAAACCTCCTAGATCTTGTTTCTGCCTGATGGCTAGTTGTTGTTGGAAGATCTTTTGTAGCTTTAGGGTTGAGACCGGTCTCGTTCTTGAAACCAGACATGAAAATGAATGTGTGCCAATCCCTACCGACCCTCTGAAGTTCATGCAAAACAATCAACTTAACCAAGCCATGGTGGAAAAATGAAGTCTCACAGGCTTCTTTTCTTTGCTGCACCTTGTCACACATTTTGCTTAAGATGCGGAATAAGTAAAAAGGTAGATCAATAGATGTCTTTCCTGTGAAATGCAACAGAAGTTTAAATGATATGAATACACCTTATTATATCTCCCTTCATAGGTAAGGTACTTCTGTATATAGGTAAGCAAATGGGCGTATGATTCTTTGACATAACTTCTAGGAACAGACTTGTTTAAATCTGAGTTAATGAACTCATGCTTTAGAAATTATTTGCATGGGGTCATATCAAATTTGAAATTCTTGAACCAAATTTCTTGCCCTCTTGGAATCTCCCTAACTGTGCATATTATGTCTGGTGAGACCTGCAATTCCAGCATACCAACCTTTGAGTTTAGTCCTGTGAAATTCAAGGCAAATTCCTTGGTAACTTGTGCATGACCTCCCTGGAGTTTCTTGCAAAAATTCCAACATCCAACTTTTTTAAATGCATGCTCGAATTCTCTGTTCTTCAAGGTTATGTCTAAACCTTCAGGTTCGTTTCTTAAGCACCTGCCTGATCTATGTTCTTTTCTTTCTGTTGATCCCTCCATGAAGGTTTGAAACACTGTCGCTGCTCAAACTTCGATCTCTACCTTTCTTGAATGGCTACCTCACTTGATAACTGCCTCGCTTGATAACAATGTATTCAAATTGAAAACTTGCAGACTTGTTCCTCATGCAACGAATACAATCATCATTAAGACTGTGAATAACTAGCCTCTCTTGGAACTTGCAATCCATGTGTACCAACGTACCTAGCGACTATAATAATAGAGATAAGTGGTTGGACATGATATGTGGAGTGCATAAGATGACAATGAATAATGCAACCATAACTGAACTTGACAGATTTGAAAGTTAGGAAAGATTCGCTGCGAATTGCATGAATCTCCAATTGCGCAGTGCAGTCAGTGTAAATTTTGAATAATGCTCTACGAAATTACCTAAGACATGTCGCGCTGCAAAATCACCTAAAACATGTTACGCTGCGAAAATGCTAAAAAGGATTTATGTGCTGTGAAAACACTTTAAAATGATTACATGCGCTATGAAATCACCTAAAGAGCTTTGTGGCACATAGTAACCTTTGAACAAAACTGACACATGGTTATGAGACCGGTAATGAATGAGAATGACCGATGATGAATGAGAATGCATAGTTGACTCAAGACTCCTAACACTCAGACTCTAAGGCAAACAAAAATCAAACTTAGACTGGCACTGACCTTTACCATCATACTAATGTGAGAAATTTTAGCATTAGAATTCTTAAGTGATAATAGTACCCATAAGCATTCATTAGAAAAGATGAAATTGAATAGAATCATACTTAAGAGAGTTGGATGAACACCGTAGACGATATGCCATAAAATGCGTCAACATGTCTTCTCTAGGATTCACATTGAATTTTAGGATATCAGAGGAAACTTAGTGGGAATAATCAACAACCATGGAGAATGAGCAATGGAGTCGTTAATAAGTCGAGTTAAATTTGGTAATTCGAGAGTAGCCAGAAAAGGTAACTTTCAATTAATGTCTGGAGGAAGATGACTTGGATATGAAGGGATAGCCGAGGAAATAGGAAATTTCATTCCTAGGTAATGAAGGTTTTGATAATAAGGAACTTGTTACCAAAATATGGAGGGTTCTAATAAACAGCATACAAGTGAGTTTGTTGCCCAACCCCAAGATGACGATGAAGTTGATGGAATGCTTGTGTTTGGATTTACTAGCCTTGAAAAAGCACTTGGTGTGATCCATATTGTTGCGTGATAGGGGTGCCCCCTAAAATGGGTTCGACTGGGACTGTGCCAAATTTTGAAGAATTTTACCTACCGAAACTTGAGGAGTACTTTGTGTTAGCGCTCAAATCTACCTTAGGATGAAATAAGGTAAAACTCGAGGCTACATCAAACCACGCTCAGCCTCGTAGCTAGCCCTACGAG
>APFE031083537.1:0-25616 GCA_000404065.3 Pinus taeda
AAGAGGTTAGTTGCACTTAGCTTGGCAGAGGTAGAATACATGGCTGCAAGTCAGGAAGCATGTGAGGCCATCTAGATGTGGAAAATCGTAGTTGGTTTGTTTGATCATAGGATGGATCCAATTGTGATCTATTGTGATAATCAGAGTTGTATCAAACTCTCTGAAAATCCAGTATTTCATGATAGGTCCAAGCACATCGACATCCGATAGCATCATCTCATAGACTGTGTAGCGAGGGGGATCATGTTGCTGCAATATATTTCGACAGAGGATCAAGATGTTGACACTTTGACAAAGGCATTGTCAAAGTGTAAATTCGAGTTCCATATAGACGGGATCGGGGTGGCAGATAATCCATTTCTTGTTGAGAGGGAGTGTTGAAATATGGCAACAAGAATATTCCAATTTAATTTGTCCTTGAATTAAATTGTGAATTAAAATCGAATTTAGTCTTAACTTCTACTTGGAAATGATTAATTAATTTATTTTAAATTAATTAGTTGGAGAAATTCAAGTTAGAAGTCTTTGTAAAGTCATGCAAGAGTTATCTCTTAAATTAAGGAGATAAGATTGAGTTATAATTATTTAACTCAGTTTACTGAGTTCAGTCCAGTTAAATTAGTTCCAAACTATTTGAGGAACTAAGAGTGAGTTAATAATCAGTTGATGCATTAATGCACTCAACTAGTGCTACTAAGATTCCCTCATCAGAAACTCATGCATGTCTATTCTGAGAAAGACCCAGTTGAGATTAATGTTCAAGGACAGTGTACTATAAGTTGCATGTCTTTTATCATGGAGAAAACTCATGCATGAAATCAAGGATTCATCCTTGAGGATTGCGTAGTTTTGAAGGCTTGTTTTTCCACTTGGTAAAAGGCTTATCGTCCACAAGGAACAACACAAGGAAATAGGAGGTTGGAGGGCAGGGAGGAAGGCTGGAGAGAAGCAAGATTGCCTATGAGCATATGTGAGGATTGTACTGAGAGCTGGCTAGCTGTGAGAGCTAAGGCTTTGTATAATTCCTATGTATTTCCACCATGTATGATAATACAATAGTGTGGGGTTTTTATCTGAGACTTTCCCCAAAGTATTTTAATGTGTATTATGCCATTGATTCTTCTTCTTCTGGTTATATTGTTCAGCTCGATCTTTAAGCTTCCGCAAATTGATAGTAGAAGTAGGTTATAGTATTTTACTTTGATTTATATTGCATTATTGGGTTAACCTATCACATATTTTCTACACTATATCCATCACTAACTATAAGATAAGATATAAGATAGTCATAATATAGTCACTAATAATTAACTGATAGTCATAATTTATAATTAAATTGTATGATATGATTAATGTTATAGGACACAACTATAGGGTCGGATTGTGAGGGGCATTGTGACAATATATGTACACTTCTCATTGTATTAGACAATCATCTCTCAGAGTGTGATATCCATCCAACGAAATGTACTCCCATAGGCCATTGTGGGATTAAAATTTTTTCTTTCAGTGGAAAAGTGGTGATATATTTTCTTAGGCCTTAGTGTTTTGCTTCTCTAAGGTTTTGACACTATTCACAACTAGCACCGTCATTCAACCAAGTGAGGTACTCATCTTGGAAAGTTGAATCATTTTGTCTCCACAATCCAATATGGTGTTGGATCAATCTCATGATCCTAAAAACATAGGTCATAATAGCGAGGAAATTTTACTGTTGGCAAAAGAATATCCAAATTTAAGGGACATGACTCTTTTAGAACAAGAAATAAGGATACTTTTTACACTGATCTTTTTTTTTTTCACAAGTTATCTATTTCCTGATATTTTTAACATGTAACTTGGTATGATTGTGCCTAAGTTTTTGTTGAAGGTCGAATAATAAGTTCCTAAGATGTTATTTTCTACGGTGACATTTTATTTGCTTTGTTTATACAGGTTATCTAGTCACATAGTGGCCATAATCGAACGTTGAGGTATATTTCGTATAAATCTTTTATAGTCTACTTTATTTTATATTCAAGTATTCATCGTCTTTCATGTCTTATACTCTGCATTGTATCTTCTTTCATTTTCAGGAGAGGAACTCAATATTGACAGTAAGAAGCGACAATTGCAGAAAGAGGAGAACAACAACACTTGAGCAACAAATGAAAAATGAGAGAGACAAGAGAATATGTCTAGTGATACCCTTAGAGCCAATATCTTTCATAAGACACACTTGTAAAGACTGATGGTCAAGCCTTCAAAGTTGGTGAATTCACTTGCAATGCTTTGGCAATATAGTGATAATGTTTTGAAATGATGAAACAATATTTCATGTGTAAATTGTAGTCCAACCGATATTAAGTTGGAAACTCATATTGTAATACTTTATATTTTATATAATAAAATTTATATGGTTGAATTATTTTTATTTGCACTTGATATTATTTAGTCTTGTAATTAACATATGTAACTTTGCGTTATATATTAGATAAACATGCACATTTATGACAATTTTTTTTTTTTTTTAGTCGCAAAATCATACTAATTAATCTATGTTGATTAATAATGAACACATAAAATTAATCTAAAACTACTAAATTAGTATTTTATATTTATTAATGATGAACACGAATAAAATGAATATATGACTAAATTAGTCGGTTATAATAGTTATGAATGAAATTAATTGAAATGAATAGAAACTATTAAATCAAACGTTTATATAATGAATATGAAATTACCAAAAAAAGATAAATGACTACTGCAAATGATAATTTTTTTATTAAAATGATGACTAAATTTGCCATATATACGACTATTAGTAGCTAATTTAAAGTATCTTATAACACAACTAAAATTTAGTCATATTTATTTGGTCATTAATTGGTTTCAAATGATGACTAAAATTTGCATATATATGACGATTAGTAGCTAATTTACAATATCTTATAACACGACCAACATTTTGGTCATATTTCTTTGGTCATTAATTTGTTTTCTCCAGGATTCATATAGTAATATATTTTGTTGTATATTTGATCATTAATTGCGGCAATTAATGACTAAACCAATGAAAAATTGACGACCAATTTTTTTACTAAATATACTACTAGATGGTAAAATTGAGGAAACCAATTAATGACTAAGCTAAAAATGACTAAAAGTTGGTCACGTTATAAGATACTATAAATTAGCTACTATTGGTCACCGACTGAAAATGGTCGTTTATATGCAAATTTTAGTTGTTTTTTTAGTAACTAATTAGTCATTTTGTACTAGTGTAATGACCAGAGAAGGAGCAATTATACAGAAAGAATATGCAGTTGGAAATTTTGAATTTGGTGAATGTTCATCATCCTCCCAGAACAAATCCCAAGTCACATTATGCTCTTCCTGCCATTATTACTTTTGTGTGGATTGTCTTTTAGAAAAAGATTTGTCTTTACCCATGGAAATCCAAAAGATCATTTTTGAGAAATGGTTTTGGCTCTCAGATACAAGACACAACTATGATATTCCATTAGCACCTGTCAACAATAACCGTGCTTATTTTGGTGCAGTAAGATATCCATATCACATACTTGTTTATATTTATGATCCTAATATGAGATGGATAGATTATTATGCCATTCTTCAATATGCTCGTGCCTATGAAAGAGTCTCAATCATCATGTATTGTGAAGACATCATGTCTCCATTCAGTCATTGGAGTAGTTGGATGAATCTCCTACTTTTTTCATTTGTTCCCAGAAAAGAAGATCAAGGCACGCTCTGTCAGTAATTTTGCCCTTTCTATTTTGTATAATGACATGCAGGATGGAGCAGAAAGATATGATATATTTGAATTTGATTTACTATATAAGGGCACCAACACGAAGATCAACCAGGATAGTACTTATCCTACAGGTTATAATTCTACTATTGAAATTGACTATTTTGGTGAAGTAGGCACTGCCCGAGATAAGCTAGATCCATTCATGTGTTTCTCAGCTTTTTCAGCTAGCTTCGGAAGGGAACCATCATGGTTACAACAACTTCCTGGTTAAGTCTTGATAGGTATGTTGAAGAATACGAGTCTAACTATGATCCTGACTATGACTCTGACCATAACCCCAAAGGCTGGTGACCAAATCCTCAAAGAGATTTTATTTTAGGCTTTCGAGGATTCTCCTTAAAAGAATCTCCTATGTGTTGATAATCATTGTACCTAGTTTACTTTATTTTAGGCTTTCGAGGGTTCCCCTAAAAGGAATCTCCTTTGTGTCAATAATCATTGTACTTAGTTTTGCTTTCGTGGGTTTCAAGATATTGGAATATCCATTGTGTATCAACTTTTAGTACGTATATGATTTCTTCCATGAAGAAACATCTACTGTATATAACCTTTTAGTACATGAATTATGGTTGTCGTGGATTCCCCCAGTCAAAATCTCCACTTTGTATCATATCATTAATATTTTATGTGATATGAAAAATCTCTTGGGGGAGGGGAAGGATTCAAAAGTTGGAGCAACACCCTGAAGGTCCATCCTATATAAGGAAGCATGAGCATGAGCTCAAGACACTTGTAAATTTCTAGGTTTTTCTATAATATGAAAGAAGTTGTCTTTGAGTTTTAAGTTCAAAACATCTGCATTCTGTGTTTTGTGATCTTTGAGTGTGCGAGTGCGTGTTGCATATAAAGAGTGTGTAATTTCATGTGCTTTTAATTCTTTTATCTTCATCAGTATGGATGCTAGGCAAAGTTTTAATTTCTCTACTAAATCTCGTAAAGCAGCACATGAGAAAAAATGGGCATGGCTTACAAAGTTTTTGAACAAAAGTAATACATATGTTTTGTTTGATACTAGAGTTGTAGAGGAGGAACTTAATCCACAACCTATTTGGGAACTACCAAACATTGAGATGGAAAAAAATATATAAACTCCTAGTTTTTCAGTTCCACGCTGCTACACTGTTTAGATTTTCCCATGTAAATGTTCCTATTTCTATTGGTCAGAGTGTATATCAAATTCCTCTCAGTAGAAAGGAAGATGTAGAATGGGGTCTGAGTCATGATTACAAATACATACATATCAGATTCGTACAATTTGGGATTAATCCTCTTGTACGACCAGGGTTAGATAACTCATGTCTAACTTGTGTTTTTGATACCAGATATAATAAGTTTGAAGACGCATTGATAGGAGGATTCCAAAGTCCCTTAAATAATGGTCCTATTTGGTCTTCAGTCATCCCAAGATACCAAGTGTCGCTTACAAATCCATATATTAATGAATTTCTCCAAGCTTACATATAGTTCCACGGATATGATACCACTCCTCATACACAATTAATACAACTCCAATCTAATGTATGTATTAGATTTGTCTCCTCTACTATGCCTCCACTACATCCCAATCTATCATAGCGAGCATTAAAAGAAGGTGTCATTGTTGGTTCTGGTAATACTACTCCATTGCAAGTAGGATTTTGTGAACTAAGTCTGCCATCTGAATGGAATAGTGAGTATACTTCGATGTCTCAAAAGTATCCACAGCTAGCAAGCTCTTCATCTCCAAACCAATTAAAGTTAGTTCCAAACCCTGATGGTAGTACCAACTTACGTTTCCAACCGACTGCTTCGTAAAAACAATTACCAAGAAGCCAGTTAGTCAGAGTCCCTTGTTTTGTACAAGTAGCCATAATCATCGTCAATTACCAGATTGTGTATATTTCCATGTAAAAGAAAAAGAAAATTCAAAAAAGAAATGCCAAACCATCACTTCTGCATCACACCAAGGACAACATTGAGACTGTCCCGAATGCATCATGTTCCCTGTCTGAGACCAGACAATGTTAAGTCTATATAGAGAAAAGATAGGCACAAAAGGAGAGCTGTTGGAAAGGAGACTAGAACCTGGAAATAGTACTCCTAAATTCAAAGATAGTGTTATCCAGAGCGATTTCCAATTTCTGCATTATAGATCAGCCATGGAGCCTGAACTAGTAGAATACTTAAAAATGTATAATTATGCTAACTACATGTTTGTCTGTGTGGCCCAAAACATAGATGATTTGGAAAGAGACAATGTAGAAGCAAAAGAGCATGTCATAAATATCCACCAGAGCATACATACAATGTATGCTCACCAGAATACTCATGAAAATCAGTTAAGAGCAATTAATGATCAATTAGGTGTACTAAGCAAAGCAGTCACAGGTTTTGGAACTACTATGAGTAGATCAAGATCTTCCCCTAGATATTTTGAGATAGAAGAAGAAGGACCCAAATTCACCTTGATAAAATCTTCCCAGTCCTCATCTAGTCTCTCTCTCAAAGTTTTTGAAAAGGATGAAAGCCAGTTTGAATCCTTGGCAAAGGGTACCAATTTAGCAAGAGAAAAATGAAACCTTTTGAAAAAGAAAATTTGAAAATTTTACACGAGAGAAATAAAGATGGCAATCCAGTCAAGGGATGAAGGTGTATCCTCTACAACTAAGTAGAAAAGAACAAGTTCTTTAAGTTTTTCTAACAAAGCTGCAAAGACATTAGAAGGTGGTGTCAGTTCTCATCATAAAAATAGTCCATTCCATTCTTGGACTCAACATCTTGCCTCTGTAGAAGTTAGAGATGATATGAATGTCCAAACAAAATTTGGAAATCAAAACAATACTTTCTTTATCAATTTTGATTGTCTAAACATGGATCATACATTAATTCTCCTGCAACAGATTAATGCATGGGCTTCTCAAAAGAAAGCAGACACTAAAGCTTCATGGAAAGAGGTAGTCATATTAATCACATGGAACATAACAGGGAATTCCAGACTATGGTGGGAAACACTTAAGAAAGAAGAGCAAACGTAAATTTTTGAAAATGACGATCCTTTGGAAGCTATATTGATGGCTCTCTCCCATGAATTTCTAGGAGTTATTTCCTCTGACGGTGAACATTATGCCCAAATGTTTATGAGTCAAATATTGTGCAATTTAGATTTATTATCAGAATATTATTGCACAATTCAAAATCTTTATTATAAAATCCCTGATCACCATAATGTGGCTTGTCTCATGCACTACATAGCCTCCATGCCAGGCAAAATACCTGAATTAGTTCAACAACCATTGTTCGCACAGCGCATTGTCATAGATACATTGTCACTAGCCGCACTTCACCAACACATTCTTACCATCTTGAAAAATGAAAGTGTCGCCAACAAAACTCGTAAGAATGTCAAAAAGCAGTTGAATTTTAGCCCCACCATCTGTGACTCCTTTACTGAGACATATCATTTTGGGTGTTATAAGAACCACTCCATAAAGGGTTCACAAAAAGACCAAAGTGGTAAGTGTTCTTGTAGGTCGAGACCTCCTACTAAGAAAAAGCAATATCGGTCAAAATCTCCCACAACCGGAAGGTCAAGATTTATTTTCAAGAAAAAGTCTAAACTAGCTAAGCAGTCCAAATGCTTTATCTGCGGTCAAACTGGTCATTGGGCTAACATATGTCCCAACAAAGGAAAGAAAGGGATCCAGAAAAATATTGTAGATTTTTTTAAATCCTCTTATGACCTAGCTGGTTGGGACATAGTTTCCCAAACTGATTCTGATTTTGAATGTTTTTCTGTACATAGTACTGATTCAAATAATAGATATGACATTGATGAAAATTTCCAAAAGGTTTCTCTTTTAGACAGTAATAGTGACAAAAGTGAATGTACATATCTGTCTAATTGTTTTATGTTTTCATTTTACGATCGCCAACATCAAATTGAAGAAATCTAGAGACAAAAGGCCTCTCTTCATCCCAGCTTGATTATTCCTCGTAGACGTCTTTAAGAAAATATTGACCAGTTGCAGGCTTTTATTCCTCACAAAATAACTGATGGAGAAGAATTTGAGATTTCAAATTGGCATATAACACCGAAAGCATCACAAGAATCCACAGATAATACTGCAGAAAAATTATTGGATAAAATTAAAAGGGTAGAAGAAGGTCTCCAAAGAGATAGAAACCAGATGAAGCAGCTTGCACAACGGATTCAATCCAACATGCAAGAACTTGATAGTCTGGATTCATAGTTTTTTTCTTCTTCTTTCCTTTCCTCTCAAACTCCATTACTATCATCTAGTTAATATAGTAATGAAACATTCATGAAATCAGTGGTATTGATGATAGGATGGTCATCCCTGTAAAAATAAAAGTGCCAGGGTATAAAGAATATACTCTTGATGCTAAGATTGATACTGGAACTATGAGAAATTGTTGCAAATTCAAGGCCATTCCTGCTTACTATTGGAAACCCACTCAAGTCCAGTTTAGAGTAGTTAACAAACAACTGATAAAAATCCCATATATTGCTCCAGACTTCCCAATACTCTTAGGTTCACAAGAATATATGTCAATATATATTATATATATATATAATATATATTATATATATATATAATATATATATATATATTTTTTTTTTTTTTTTTTCCACTGGAAAAATCGTAATTTTTCATTAAAGGTAGAAAAATTACATGTTGTAGATGCTTTTGCATATGCAGTAAGTTCTTCTCCGGCATGTGGAGAGATGTATATCTGTTATGTCTAGTTCAAAAGATATCAAAAATGATTCATCCCACAGGTTGTTCCTTATATAAACTATCTGTAACATGTATGTAAATATAAACATATTGCCACGCAGGGCATTGTGTATGATTTTGTTCAAAAGATATGTACATTGTTCAAATAATATCAAAAACGCTGTAAATATATCTCAGGGGTTGGCCGCCCTATGGTAGTGTGCATCAATATATGGTCTGTGATAGTACTGATAGTAATCTGCGCCATGCTGCTCTTGTATCAACCACTCACCTCTGGGAAGTGACGTGGCCTCCTTGGAAAGTTGATCAACGCTGCTGTTGTGTTCCCTGTAGATGTGTTGATAAGAGATGTCAATAAATTGAGCCTTCAGTATATTAATATCCTCCAAAATATTCCTGAGGGTGTGTGTGTGGCATTCTGTTGTATTGTTGAACCAATCAATGATAATCTTAGAGTCGCCAAAAATATGTATATGCAAGCAATTGTGCCCCAATGCAAAATGCAAGAGATGACGAAGAGAGATGATCTTAGCAAAATTGTTAGTGCCAGGTCCCAATCCCATCTTGACTTTGTAGAAGTGCTGTTCATTTTTGAAGAGAAGAAAACCTCCCCCACATCCTTGCTGTTGTGCCGAGCCATCAAAGAAGGCCCAAGGAGTGCTGTGGTCAATGGGTGGAGGGTCGCGCAGACTTTTATTCCTAGGCTGTGGAGGGTCAGGCAGCGAATTATAAGCAGTAATGAGAGAGATAATGTGCGGCCAGTTGGGCGGTTTATCATCAAAAATCATCCGGTTTCGGGCTAACCATATGTACCAGCATGTAATGACAGGCAAACTTTCGAGTTTTGAAAGTTTGTGGTTATAAACCCAGGATTCCCAAGCATGATTTATATCGTGACCCTCCCATTTACCTGTGAAACGGATCGATGCTGATATGGCTTGCCAGATTGCGGATATGGCTGGACAGAGTAAGAATAGATGGATATAGGATTCAGATGATAGCTTACAAAATGTACACCAGGTCGGCCCGTATACTGCACGGTGCATTAGATAATCCCCCGTTGGAACAACTCCTTTAAGAATGCACCAAAAAAATAATTTTTGCCTGGGAGGAGCTGTGATTTTCCAAACAATCTTCCACCAAAATGAGATTGCATCCGGTATTTTGTGTGATATCAGAGCAAGGTATCCCGTCTTAGGGGTGTATATACCGTTTCTAGAGAGATGCCACATAAGTTCATCCGGACCCTGTTTAATCCTTATATGAGCTTCCAATAAAGAAATGATATAATCCATCCAATCCTGATGCCAAACAGGTGGCAGATTTATTTGGTGAGCTGCCTTCCAGTGCTGTTCAAATATAGATGAGTTTTGAGGATTAGCAATGTCTTCCAGAACTCTTATCGCTTGTGAGTGTAGTTGCTGAATGAGATCCTCTGGTAAAATATGTCTACCTCCACAGCCCGGCCACGGGTCCATGCCGATACGAGCTAGAGATCCATCGTTGACCCTCCAAACCAGGTTATCCTTGATGAGAGGCAGAGAGTTTAGGAGAGCCTTCCAAACAGAGGATATCCCTATATTTGGCCAGGTGGGGAGGCGAACCCAATCCAGAATATTGTGCGGCCAAATGTATTTGTGATATGAGATGCTGGTCCATAGGTTTTTGCCAGTAAGAAGAGTCCACCCCATCTTGGCAGCAAGTGCTTGTGCAAATGAGGGGAGATCTTTTAGCCCCCATCCGCCCCATTTTTTGGGAATGGCAATCTTCTTCCAACCGACCCAAGCAAAAATGTGCTTATCCTGATTTCCATTCCAAAGGTACCTGTTATAGATTTGTTGGAGTCTAGCCAGAATACTTCTTGGAATCCAGGCTAATGCCATCCAGTATACCGGGGTTGCCTCCAACACAGCTTTTACCAAGACAAGCCTGCCTGCTCTGGATAGATATCGGTGGCTCCAAATGTTGAGACGCTTCTCCAATTTTGCCACTAGCCAAATCCAGTCAGTGATCCTTGAGCTGACGAGCTTTATCCTAAAACCCAAGTATTTTAGGCCATGCTCGAGTGGATGGATGGAGTATGGAAAGCATTGTTGAGCAAGGAGAGATTCATGGATGGAGGTTCTGGATAAGATGATGGATGACTTGGAGTGGTTTGCAAGCATACCGTGGCTGATGAAAAAAGATTGATGATGTTTGAGAAAGTCCGTGAATCTCTGATGCTGCCATCCAGAAAGATCATAACATCATCTACAAAGAGAAGATGAGTAAGGGAACATTCATCAGTGATCCTGAGGCCATTGTAATCCCCATTTCTTTTAGTTGAGTCGATAAGCCGACTCAAGGCATCCATGACAATCAAGAAAAGGAGGGGAGATAGAGGGCAACCCTGTCGCAGTCCGCGCTCTGAATGAAAAAACTGGGAGGCCGAGCCATTTATCAGGACACTGAAGGTCGGGGTGGTGATGCAGGCCATAATCCATGAAATGAAATCTTGGGGGAAACCGAGGTGAATAAGGATCATTTTGAGATAGAGCCAACTGAGGCGATCGAAAGATTTAGCTAAGTCAATCTTGAGGATGATTGCCTTCAGGTGTTTTGTCCAGATAGAATGAAGACCCTCCTGAGCTGCTCCAACAGCTTCATGGATCTGTCGATGTTCTAGGAAAGCAAATTGATGAGGAGCGATATGACGTGAAAGAATAGGGTGGATACGATTAGCAATGATTTTAGAAATGATCTTGTATAGAACATTACAGAGGGAGATGGGACGGTAGTCATCAAAGGAGGACGGAGGATCTAACTTGGGGATCAAGGCGATGAAGGTGGAGTTGATGGCGTTGTACAAAGTGCCCATCTCGCGGCATTCCTCAATTACCCTTAATAAATCATTGCTGATAAGCTCATAGAAAGCAATGTAAAATTCAATGGTCCACCCATCCGGCCCCGGGCTCCGGTCTTTCTGGAACCATTTGATAGTACTCTCTAGCTCTTCAGGGGAGACCGGGTAAAAAAGATGGTCTGCCTCATCCTCATTAACAAATTTGGGAAAATGACCCGCAATATTGATGATCTCTGCAATGGAAGCGGCCTGGGGCTGTTTATAAAGGTTCCTAAAGTGGGAGGATCCCATCTGAGAGAGCTTTGGGAAGGTGTCAGCTACATCTCCATCAGGAGTGGGGAGACTCCAAATGGTATTTTTAACCTTCCTGCCTTTTGCATAGTTATGAAAAAACCCAGTGTTTTCATCCCCGGCTTTTAGCCATGTGGCTCTGCTCCGAAGCCTGATGGTTTCCTCCCGTTCCTTTAGGATTTTTTGTTTTTGAAATTCGAGCTCCACCAGGTGTTCTTTGTCTTCAGCAATAATGAAGCCCAAACCTCTTTCATCTGTGAGGGAGAGGATTTTTGCTTCAATGTGCACGAGAGCAGTATTATCCTGTTTGTTCTTCTCTCTGGCCCATTCGATTGACATATGCTTTAGCTTGGATAAATTCATGCAGAATCCTTTTGCTAGTGAGTCCGCCCGATCTATGGGATTCTGTGTCCAGTAGTCCTTGACCAGCTTGATGTAGGAGGGGTCTTGTAATCATCCATGGTTGAATTTGAAGGGGGCTTTTGGCTTTTTGTTGGGCCCCGATAACTCCAGATAGATAGGATAGTTGTCCGAAATATCACCAGATCCCACCCACTGCTTATATAAGTGTAGCTGTCGAAACATAGTGCCCTTCATAATGAATCTATCCAATCTACGAGCCAGTGCAGCTTCCCCGATGCGTCTGTTCCTCCAGGTGGGGAGAATTTTGATCATGGGGACATCGATTAGGTCATGTCGCTCCTGAAAGTGAGTTGAAACTCTATCTCCACTTATGGTATCCTGACGTGGATGTTGATTATGTCTGAAAAGACTTAGTGAAAGATTGTGTGCGTAGTGGATGAAGGAAAGGTGACCTTATGATATCCTGTTTTAGTTGTCAATGTTGGTGAAGTTCCTATCAAAAGCACTCCACCTCAAGCACTGAAATTTGGCTCGGAAGTGATAACTACAAGTAATAGTGGGTGTAGATTGTCTCTGGTTGGGTGGAGAGTTAGAGTCCCACTCTCAATTGTCGAATCTCTTATAACATAAGTGCACTCTTATGTTTTTTTCTTACGATTATTATTATGTCTTTATTGATTGAATTAAAGTGATGCCATGCTAATGTTGAAGAGTGTTGTTCCTTGCTTAAGTGGGGATTGTCAAAGTTTTGTATAAGGATATCATGAAATGGTTCATTCCTTGTTGATATAATGAGCTTGAGACAACTTAAAACTATTAGAGCAAGAAGAGAGAGAAATATTTGTTAATGAATGATTTCTTGCACTGACCTGTTGGTATATATAGTCACTGCATCAAAGATTGAAACATGTCAACAATAAGGAGTGTGGAATCCTTGTGGCGAAATGCTCTTGAATGTTTTCCTTCATAAATGTTGTATTCCCAAATTTTTTCGTAGGTTGTGGAACGGTCCATATGAGTCATGTGTGAGGAGGTAGCCAAACTCTGTTAACTAGTTGAATGATTGTACGACAAGGATGAGGCTCGTAGGCCTTGGTTACTAATTGTAAGCTCAAGAGGGATAGTGTGTGTGTATGTTGCAGGCCATAACCAATACTTGGACTAAGTCTTTTGCAGAACCATTGGATTTGATCCATGTGTATTAAGCACTAAGGGAGGAGTCCCCTTGAAAACCACAAGGATAACTTAAGGGCTCGGGCATAAAGCCACAATAGGCCCTGTGCTTTAGGTCCAAGTATTCTCATATATCATATATGTCAGGGGCTGAAAGATTAGGGCTCGAAGGAATTGGGAGGTCCAATCCTGGTAAGCCTAATGACTGTGCACAATGACCACACTAGGAACAAGAGAAATCTGAATTTCCGAGAGCTGAACACTTGTAATTTTCCACATATCCCCGCACTTTATCCCTATAGATTTCAAGGGGAGGATTAAGGATAAACAAATCCTGGGGGTGGCTCAACATTGTTGGGGTGGGGGGGGGGGTGGTGCAGTTGTACACCTTAGCATGAAGTGGTGAATGGAAACCTAAACTCCCTTTACAACACGATTTGATGCAATTTGCACGATATTCGAAGTATGGTGTGACCCCATTCACTTGGAAGGTGTGACAATGGATGATGGCACCTTGAATCCTCGGACCTCATAGCTTGTGAGTTGTGCACATTGTAGAATGCTTGCGTACAACTCCCAGGGTTATGTGAAATTGAGCGCGTGACAAGGTGATGATTATTGGGCCATTTAGGTGGTGGGGTCCGACATAGTTCAATGTATGTCCAAAAGGGTCAACCCTAGATGAAATGGTGAGAGAAGCAAGAGTTACTACCAGGGTGAGTGTTCTCGGGGTGAATTTGCATGTGATTTTGTCTATGAGGACAAGTGCCTTGTGACGTGGATGAATTCACCTGTCAAACAAGAGAGAGGTTGGGATTATTGTAGAGTTGGAATTGCCAACCCACCTCGGAAAAGTGACCTCTGAGGTTCAGCGAGGAGAAATGTAGAGAACTTCCAGGACTTAACTCCTGAGATAACGTGGTCTTCAAGGGGGCTCGCACACATTATGCATTTCGTGTAGTGCACAAGTCATGTGAGTTGGGTTAAGCCGCAACATAGCGGGTATTACATGACTAGGGTGAACAGGTCAACAATCATGGTAACATTGCCATGTGGAAAAGAGAGGGGTTGATTGGGATTGCCACGTGTGGACCACGCAAGTGCCATGTGGCAGGTCGATGAGGTGGAACTAATTAAATGGTTCATATTTGAATGGCCATAACTTTTAATTTGAAAGTCAGAATGAGACAATTTTTATAACGTTGGAACGGTCTTGACAAGAAGAACTCGTCGATTTTATTTATTCCTTTGACGAAGTTGCAAGAGGTCAAAATTTTTAAACCCCATTTCCATGGTGTGACTATGGGAGTCGGGTATTCATGGTAACTACCTCTTTTTAAACTCAGTGGGGGTTATGATTAGTAGGGGGTGTGTTACAACGACGAGTCTGGCTAATTGAGGGAGAGATATGGCTATAGTCTAGCACAAGATCATGTTTTTTAGCGCTCGTGGAAGGAAAAGTAGAGGGATCTAAGGTGTTGTCTATAGGGAGGAATATTAATCCTGTGAAGACCTTGCTCAGGTTGAAAACTACATCCAGATTTAACTTTGTGAAATATTTAGTGAGGAGAAATATTATAATCTTCAATCGGAGGCTCTTTAGCTGCATCGAGCACAAAACAACCGCATACAACAAGTTCATCTACGGGGTTTAATCTAAAGAACTACTCGTTGATGCCCAAACGAGAATACAAGCTTACCTCTTCGTTCTCGTCAAGGCTGTGGAGAGGTAATTGCTTGATGCCTTACATGGCTAAATTTTACAAGGGGATCTCCCCCTTTCACACCAATCTGAAAAGTAGAAACATGAAACTTCTATATATTTATCAAGAAACCGAATGGGTGGTCTTCCTTGATTTGGTTCATATATTTGGATGTAGTAATAAACCTAAGGGGAGTATTGAAAATAGACTAGACATCTCTATAAATTCCCAATGCCTTCTTTTTAAAGGAAAGTTGCTTCAAGATACTTTTCAAATCAAGGGTTATTACATCTCCAGAAACCCCAATATAATCCTAAACATGAAACTCTATAGTGGTGCTTTGGGACCTAGGAACCTTGGACGTCTTATCTCATATAAGGATGCAACAGAAAGGAAAGGCTCCAATCCAGTAGATTTGCCTCAGTTCATCCCAGGACCCAACATTATTGAACAAATGAAACAAGTACCTTCCATGGAGGTCAATCTATCAGAGGTAAACCATTTTTTTTTGCTCTCTAATCTAGAGCAGTGATTTGCATATTCAACAGTTTTTGGCCTCAAACTAATGTGTTGCACTAGTGGGCCTTTACAAATTGGACGCCAAACTTTTATATTTATATATGTTCCAAGGGTTTCTTTCTTGTGAAATTTGATACTTGGTTAGACTTGGAAAGAGTAATAAATGACGGGCCTTCGCTGGGCTCTTTATCACCCCTTAGTTCTTGGATTTTGACACCACAAAAATGGTGGTCTCAACAATGCCATTTTGGGTGAGATTCCCAAACACCCCCCTTCCTTTTTTGCACCACAAGGTCCTATAGGAAATTGGGAATACCCTAGGTACATTCAGAAAATGGACCTCGAAAGAACGGAAAAAGATATTTTCACCTTTGCCAGAATATGTGTTGAAATAGACCTTAACAAAGGTCTACTAGCTTGGATTTATTTGAAACACAAAGTATTGGAAATACTAAAGGGGGGTGAATCAGTATTTCTTTCAATTGTTATATTATGACAGTTAATATCTTTATCACAAGTTAAATAAGGACATAAGAAGTAGAACAAAAAATAATTTTATTAATGAAGATAGTGAAGATCCAATACTCTTTTACAAAAAAATTGGCTCCAACAAGTACAAAAAAATATCTAACTTCTTCAAGGCTCTGACCTTGATTGAGGACTTCAATCCTCAAACATAAATCCATACACCAACCTGGTCTCAATCAGGACACCAATCCTCTTAGTCTCCAACCTAAAAAAACACTTCCAATCAACATCAAACATGTAACAAGAGTTTTACCAAAATACTACTTCAAGATAGTTTCAACACTGCTTAAAAAATCACTCCAAAATCTACTCCAAGATGTCTTCAATTTAGCTCAAAAAATGTCTCTAAGATTACTTTAACAACTTTGCTTCAAATATGTTTCAAATGGTGTCAAAATAAAAGTCTTCCTAAATACTCCAATTGTACTCCACAAATCCACTTCAAAATACGAACTAAGATCAAAGTTTGCTTGAGGAATACCTTCAAAGATGTATCAAATCTGCTCCAAGATAAGGTCAAAACACAACTCAAAAACTATTTCTTGCCTCTATCTTAGAGGGTTGAATCTTTTTCTCTAGCTGAGATATCAGAGGCCACAAAAGAGGGTTGAAATTATGGCCTTAGGGCCGAATTTCACAGACCTCAGAGTATGTTTCTCCATGGGGTTGAAATTATAGGTTTGAATACTCCATAGGTCTGAGTTTGTTGAGGGTCGAGGTTTGTTCTTTGAGGTTGAGGTATGTTCTAATGATTTGTCATGTTCTACTCAAAATCCTGATCAATAAAAAGACTTCAATAATGTTTAACCATGCACATAAATGAACTGCAAGTATTGCTCCTTCAAAACAACTCCTACGTTCATGAGTTATGAACCTTTTTACTTTTCCTATAGGTATGAATTCCTCTTCTTGTTTACATCGAGCTGATCTAGGTGAAGTTGGAATAGAATGGCCTTAATTTATACTAATTCATTCATACACTAAACTGAAATGTATGTTGGGGAGAGGGTTGACTTGCTCTTATGTAGGCCGACTAGATCGAGGTAAAACACAAGAAGTTTTTTACTTTGAAAAATTCAGTTCTCCTAAATGGAGAAGAGTTAGGGGGCATGCAATACTCATTGAAAAGGGCTTAAAGTACTCTTAAGCCTATGAAATTTTCTTCTTAAGTTGGACATCCCTTTGACATCAATAACAATTAATTCTTCAAGAATCTCCCCCTTTGTTATTGATGGAAACAATCTCCTCATATGTTACTCTCCCTGTCATCGTGTTGCTCCCCCTGTCATGAAGCTACTCCCCCTTTTATGTTCTCCCCCTTTGTCATCAATAGCAAAGGAATGCTCTAATGGGATGCAAGAGAGATGACCCCATATTTTGACAAATATATTCAAATGCTTCTCGAAGTAGGGTTTTTGTGAAGATGTCTGCAATATGTCCCTTAGTGTTGACATATTCCATTTTGATGTTCTGCTCTGCGACTTTTTCTCGGAGAAAGTGGTGCTTGAATGGGATATGTTTTGTCTTTGATGCATAACTAGATTCTTTAAGAGGTTTATTGCACTGGTATTGTCACTATAGATGGTGATAGGGTGATTTTTTCTATTTTGACATCCTTTAAGGCTTCCTTCATCCATAAGATTTGTGTACAATAATCTGTTGTTTCTATGTACTCGACTTTAGTCGTGGAGAGAGATATGTATGATTATTTTTTGTTTAACCAAGATACAATGCAGTTTCATAAGCTGAATGCATTCCTACTTGTGCTTTTTCATCATCAATGCTTCCTGCCCAGTCTACATCGGTATATGTTATCAGGGTAAGATTTTTTCTCTTAAGCTACTATAGTCCAAAATCAAGAGTGCCTTTCAGATATCTAAGAATTCTTTTTACAGCTAACATGTGAGATTCTTTAGGAGCTTATTGGAATCTTGCTACCATGCCTACTTCCTGCATGATATGTGGCTGTGAGGTTGTCAAATATAATAGTCCTCCAATCATTGATCTGTAGAGAGTTGCATCCAATATAGATGATTCATTGTCCTTACTTAGCTTACAGCCTATAATCATAGGTGTGCTCACAATATCACATTCTTCCATCCCACACTGCTTAAGCATATCCCTGAGATACGTTTCTTGCAATATGAACATTCCAACATTGGTTCAAGTTAATTGAAGTCCAAGGAAGTAAGACAAGTCTGCAATCATCAACATTTCAAATTCTTTTGACACATCTTCGGCAAATTTGTGACTCATTTCATCATTGTTGCTGCCAAAAATTAGATCATCCATGTATACTAGTGTGAGTAGCATATTATATTCATCCATCTTCATGTAAATATTGCTTCCTACAACTCATCTTTTGAATCTAGATATAACGATAATGTCTAGCATACGAAGCTCTTGGAGCTTGTTTTAATCCATACAAGGCCTTCTTCAATTTGCATACGAAGTCCTTATTTTCTGACAAGTCAAACCCATCTGGTTTCTCCATGTATACTTCCTCTTTTAAGTCACCATTTAGAAAGGCCGACTTTACATCCATTTGAGAGACTTTTAATCCTTTTTAACACGCAAAATCTAAAAACATCCTTATGGCCTCTAGTCTAACAGCTGGAGCGAAGGTCTCATCAAAGTCAATTCGTTCAATTTGAGTGTATCCCTTGCACACCAATCTTGCTTTGTTTCATTCATTTTGTTCTTGAATACTCGCTTGGTTCCTATGACATTTTTATCCTTTGGACGTGGTATAAGTTCCTGCGTTCCATTATTTTTTATTTGGTTCATCTCTTCTTTCATTGCTTTTATCCAATGTTGAACATCACTAGCTTGAGTAAAGTCCTTTGGTTCTATCTGAGACACCAAATTGATGTCATTCTCCTTTGGTGTGTTTGTCATATTTCTTCGAGTTTGTATTCCTCCATCCACCTCTCCAATAATTTTGTCTTCTAGATGATGTTTTTGTACAAAATTTGAGGTTGTCCTTGATGGTGTTTGAGATAGTTCCTCCTTTTGATTTTATGGCTCCTTTTCTTATTTTGCAACACCTCCCTCTGGATATCCAAAGATAGGGTCTTCTTCATTGGTTTTAACAACTTATTTTTTAGGAAGAGCCTCACGTGTATTTACATTAATGCTTTCAATTGTCTTTGCAAATGATTGTTTAGCATTTGTAGGAATTTATTCTTAATGAGTATCCAAGGAAAATTCTTTCATCAACACATGAATCAAATTTTCCTAGCGAATCATCATTAATCTTCATAAAGCATTTACTTCCAAATATTATGAAGTGTTTCACAAAGGCAAGCCTTCCTTTCCATAGTTCATATGGAGTTTTATCATTGTTTACCTGGAGTTGAGCTTTGTTCAATATGTAGAATACTACACCAACTACCTCCCTCCATAATTTATCCTGTAAGTCGGCTTCCAAGAACATTGTTCTTGAAGTTTCCTATACATATCTATTCTTTCTTACTACCACTCCATTTTTTGTGGAGTCCCAACAACAAAAAGCTGCCTCTTGATTCCATGTTTTTCACAAAATTCATTGAATTCTCCTAATGCAAATTATTCACCACTATCTGTTCTTAAGCATTTGATCTTCAACTCACTTTCATTTTCAACTGCTGCTTTGAAAGTTTTAAAACAGTCTAGTGCTTTTGAATTTTATTTTATGAAAAATACCCACATCATTTTAGTATAGTATTTTATAAATAATAAAAAGTGCCTTTCTCCTTGTAGAGTTGGAGTTAATGTTGGACTGCACATATCTGCATGGATGATTTCCAAAGGCATTGATGTCGATTTTTCCTTCGATTTGAAGCTAGTCCTGGTTTGCTTTCTATGTTCACATGGCACCCAAATAACATTTGTTGGTTTTGAGATTCTAGGGATATTTCTTACTGCTTGGTTTTTGTTAAACTTTACCAAGTTATCAAAGCTTAGGTGTCCCAAATTCCTGTGCCATAACCAACTTTCATTTGATTGACTCATGCAACATCTTTCTTCTAGAATTTCACTGAGAATGTATACATTATCTATTGTTCTTACTCCTTTTCGTATCGGTTTTCTTGTAGATAACCTCCTTATCTCATAGTCCTTGCCACGAAAACTGAGATCATGTCCTTGATTGCATATTTTGTTGACACTCATATGACTATGTTTGAGCCCTTCATCATATAATTCATTTTGTGCCTTGCCCTTGCCATTGATGAGACTCATTGTGCCTTTTCCAACAACTTTAGTGGATCCATTATCTCCAAAGCTCACATTTCCATCCTTTTCTTTGCTTAATGAGATGAACCTTTTTCTGGTCACATGTCATGTGCCTATAACATCCACTATCCATATCATAGATTTTCCTTTTTCTGAGCATACAAAGCCATGTTGCATTTCTCAGAGGTAGATTCTCCAGTCTTCCTTCTCCAAACTCTTTATCTTGGCTCTAGTGGATAATTTTGCGCTTCATGGCCTAAATGATTGCATTTGTAACATTCTAGACTAGACTTTGAAAGAGGAGAAAAGTAATTATAAGTTTTTATTTAGTATTTTCCTCTTTAAATCAACAATCTTGTTTTTTGTGATTGGCTCCATAAGCCTTGCAATGTTTTTCTTGATGACCAAAATTCTTGCAAAAGAAACAATGACCAAGAAAATAGTTTGATACCTACTCAAATAATCTTGTCTTGATAAGACATTACTTTCGGGGAGGGACTGCTTCTCATTGATTTTGTTTCCTAAAGGATTATTGTAATGTGATCCTTTAAGAACATCAACAAAGCTTCTAGGTCTATCTTCATGATGAATATTGGTGCCTTCTTTTGAATTTGAAGATTTTCCTACATAATTAAGTCCATATTTATCATGTGGTGGCCTTTGGGAGCTAAGAATAACATCCATGGTTTGAGAACTCTTCAAATTCTTGTCTAACTACCTTTTTAAAGATGCTACTTCAGCTTCCAATTTTCCACAAATTTCTTCCTTTTCCTTTAGCTTATTGTTCAAGACTTCTTCTATTCTTTTGGCTTCTTCCTGCTCGGTTTTGAGGGAGATGGCTTCCTAAGATTGTTTTCCATTCTTATTCCTAAGTCTATCATTTTATTATAAGGAATTGATAAAGAGTTCGTCCATACTCGCTTCTTCTTCTTCTTCTAGTTTTTTTGTTTCATCAAGGAGGGGAGCCATTGTGATTCAAAAACATCCTTCTTCCAACTATTAGACTAACCTTGAATTTGGCTCTGATACCAATTGGTTGAAATAATGAGAGGGAGGGTGAGTCAATGTTTCTTTCAATTGTTATATTATGCTAGTTAAGATTTTTATCACAAGTTAAAGCAGAACATAAGAAGTAGAACAAAAAAAAAAAATATTACTAAATATAGTGAGGACTCCAATTCTCAAACAAAAATTCAGGCACCAAACTAGTCTCAATGAGGACAACAATCCTCTTAGGCTCCAACCTAAACAAACACTTCCAATGTACTTCAATGTAACACCACCCCTCATATCTACCCACTTTCACCGGCTTGCCCAGGGTAAACATGAGTCGAGGGCTACTATGACATGACTCAACCTCCTAGATAACCTTAAGGAAATAAAACCAAAAAAACAAGACCTTATTGACTTCGCTTGGGTGCTATAGGACTCCCAGGAGCTAACCAATCACTCCAAGTGCCCAAACCTTGAGTTAACTTGCTTTTTCACTATCCTAGAGCCTCAGTCGCTCTCATGACAAGGACTCCATGTGGCTAGAACTCTCCAGTCGCTCCCATAGGTCTGCTTCCCAGTGAGTGCAATCTTTTACACTCAATTCTATGCTAGCAACCTCGAGACTTGATCCATTTTTCTGGGCTAGGATCCAGACCTCTACCCAAAACTTAATGAAACTCCCATAAATGATAAATAACACAAAGAAAAACCCTCTAATGAAAAACTTAATCAAGGAATTGACTTAGATCGATCTAACCATGACAATCATTATGTTAAACACTTTGAGAACATAAGATCTACATGTCATGAATGCATATCTGAAAATATAGATCTGAAATTTATCTAAGGTTTACAAAGAAGGACTAATGCCCTCTCACAATAGCTACAATAACATCCATTAGTTCATGCAGTCATTAACCATTCATTTATCAATCAAACATGATAAGAGCCTTAACTTGGATTTGTCATAAAACCATTCTTATAACCAACATATAACCAGATAAATAACAATGATAGATCAACCATTAAAGCTACATAATAACAAGTATATTTACTCATAAGATACAATGAGGAACTTAGCTCTTTTTGACATATGCAAAAGCCAACCAATTCATGGAATTCCACGTACCACCCGACCATAGATTGGGATGAATCAAATCTATCTTTCATCCAATCACCCTCATTCCATATTCCAAGCATGAATGTAGGATCTCATGGGATAAACCAATCCATAAACAACCAAGGGAATCCAAAGGTTAAATCACCTCCACCCTCACACTATCGTGATCTCACCTAAACCGATCTCGAGATCACAAAATGAAACCGAGCTTCATAATTATTTCACCATCCCATGAGGAATTTTCCTGTCTCCACCCAGATGTTGAGGGCTTCCCAGAGAAAACCATGTCCACCCCCAACCCTTGGGATTTTCCTGAGACCACCTCACTCGGATCCAAAACCTTCTGGCAATCCAATGCTCAACCAAGAATGAATCCCATCACACCATGGCTATCTATAAATAGCAAGGCAAGGCTAAAACCACTGTCAAAATCTGGAAAAAGCCATGCTAATGACAACAAATGAACCAAGTACACACATGCATTTACAATGCATGCCAAAATTAGATAGGAAATCATACATGTAACCTATTAATTGCAAGTATTCTCGTAGAAGCTGCTTAATCCAACCTTTCCTTGCTTTCCTTTGCTTTTCTTGTCCTTCCCTTGCTTCCTTGATTTCCTTCTCCTCTTGGTTCTCTTCTCCTTTTTGGGACTAATCCTAAAACTGAACTGGAAAAAGGCCCCAAATTGATGCTTTTATGTCTTTTATTATTTATGCCTCTAATTTATTCATTTTCCTTCAATTTCCTCCTCACATGAAACCTGTTCCCTTTCACCTTCATTTTCTCATATTTTCCATTATTTTCATAAATAAAATGCCAAAAATGCCTTTTTGCCTTTATCAATGTCTTTGTCAGTTTCCCCTTAGCCATAATAAACAACAAGTGATGCCCACTAGGATGTTTTTCCCAACATTCAACTTGGAATACATGCCCCGTGACCTTGGTCTTGTTTTCCCTTTATTAACTTTATTACATGAACTTTTAACACAAGGTTGTTACAGACCCCCCCGCCCCCCTTGGGGGAACATTGTCCTATGTGTTCATTGACACCTATGACCAAAAAAACCACTGAAAAGAAAAACATAATGCCCATGGAGCTTTATAACCTAGCTCATTGTAGTATTTATAATAAACAACTTGCTCAAAATCAAAACCATGATGAAAAACATGACAACATAACAACCATACCGCTTATTGGAGCTTTATAACACAACTCATTATAGTATTGACAATATAAACCATACATAAATATGTACATATACCATAAATCATTTGCCTCCACCGACAAATAATGAAGGATACATAGCCCACATATGATCGACCATCTCCCATGTAGCTTCATTGGGCCCAAAGTGCTTCCACTGCACTTTAACTTGCTCGATTTCTCTGTTCCGAAGCATGAGTTTTTTCCACTTCAATATGCACTGAGGTTCCGGTTGGAATTCTCCTTCTAGCTCCACCTACAATACAAACCAATAAATAACATGATCAACATATTTTACATATCATTTAAGCAATTAGACATGGAAAACATCATGTACTTTCACTGTCGGAGGCAGTACAAGTCTGTAGGCCACTGGTCCAATCCTCTCAATGATTTTGAAAGGCCCACAATACCGAGGTTCCAACTTCGCACATGATCCAATCCTCAATGATATCTTCTTGGGCTTGATTTGCAAGTACACATGCTCCCTAACCTGAAACTCCTTAAATGCCATATGTTGATCTGCATAACTCTTTTGCCTATCCTGTGTTGCCTTTAAATTCTTCTTGATAACCTACATTTATTGTTCCATGTCTTACAACATGTATGGTAATATGAATACCCTGATAAGTGGATCATTCCATCTAATAGGAGTATTACAACTCCGCCCATACAGTGCCTCAAATAGACTCATCCTCCATTACTCCTAAGAACCATTATTGTAAGCAAACTCAACAAGTGGAAGGTACTCTTACCACTTTCACTGCTAATGCATAACATACATTCTCAACATATCCTCTAGTATCATGTTGACCCTCTATGTATGTCCATTTGTCTGTGGATGATAAGTCATACTGAAGGACCACTTTGTACCCAAACCTGTGAATAACTCCTTCCAAAACCTGGAAGTGAACTTAGCATCTCTGTCTGACATAATCTTCTTTGGAACACCATGCAACCTCAATATATTTATGATGAATACCTATGCTACCTCACTAGCTGAATAAGTATTCTTCATTGAAATGAAGTGAGCTACCTTGCTCAACTTGTCAACCACAACCATGATGGAATCATGCTGCTTTGATGTCCTCGGAAAACTTGTAATGAGATCCATGGAAATGACATCCCATTTCCATTCTGGAATCATAATACGTTGTAACAAACTAGCTGGGTGCTTACACTCACATTTCACCTGCTGACAATCCAAGCATTTAGCAACAAACTCTGCCACTTCCTTCTTCTTATTCAGCGAATAGTATAACTTCTTCACCAATGTCAATGTCTTATGATATACTGGATGACCTGAATATGGCTTGACATGAAACCCCCTGAAGATATTCTTCTTGAGTTCATTGTCATCCCACAAATAGATCCTATCCCTAAATCTCACCAAGTCATTCGCCATGAGATAATAGTCCATAGCCTGATCACTTATACCTTGTTATAACCCGTACTTAAGCTATTGGTACCTATCATCCTATTGTCCTTCCTATAGGATACAGTCTTGTAAATGTGTCCCATAAGAACTCATAGCTGCAACATGGTTTACCTACACTCTTCTACTGAGAGCATCTGCAACCCTGTTCTCCTTTCCTTTTATCTACCTGATCTCAAAGTCAAACTCATTGAGGGTGGCCAACCATCTAGCTTGCATGGAATTACGATTTGGTTGGTCAAATAGGTACCTCAACCCACTGTGATTTCTCATCAATACAAACCTCTTGTCAAGAAGATAGTGTGTCCACATTTTCAATGCATGAATAATGGCTGACAAATCAAGATCATGTGTAACATAATTATGCTCTTGCTCATTCAATTTCCTTGATTCATAGCACACCAACTGTCCTTCCTATATCAATACTCCACCAAGTCCTCTTTTACAAGAATATGTACACACTACAAACTCTTTATGTTATGAAACCAGCTCACAAAAAGATAGAAAAGATAGTTGAACGCCTTAGAAATCAGCCTCTTCGAGGGGGCAACCTCCTTTACATTACACAAATGAACAATTCTTCGATGATTAAAATGACAAAACCTCCTTTCTATATATAGGAGTCTAAGGGGTCACAATATAACCAAGCCGACCTAACAATAATAATA
>APFE031083545.1:0-20613 GCA_000404065.3 Pinus taeda
AATACTAGGGATCAACACGTCTGTCGAGATGCCATGGTCCAAAAACCATAGGTTCAAATTCCAAGGACTAACTACCATTGACCAAAGGTAAGTTTTCCCACATGAAATAAAAGTTTCTCCATAGGTTCAAATTCCAAGGACTAACTACCATGGACCAAAGGTAAGTTTTCCCACATGAAATAAACTTTTCTCTGCATAAAATTCCATGAAATTTTCTCCACATGAATAAACTTTTTAATTTTCATCATATTGAGAGCCATGCCATGGGTGTTGGCATCAAGTACAACACTTTATCCATAATGCCAACAATCTCCCCCTTTGGACTTGATGGCAAAGCTTACTTGTGAACTATCATCTGATCCCTTTTTGTTGTCCGGTAACCCATGCACTCTGTCACATCTGATATTTCTTCTGTGAGATGATCTTCTATGAGAGGGTTACCATCAAGTACAACACATGCATCATAATGCCAACAAAAACATGTCTGAAATGGTGAACAATGCGTAGATGAGTGTACTACTCGATTGTAGGAATGGTGCACATATGGAAGATGTTCATCCCATAACTTAGGATGTTTCCCACAATAACCTCACAACAAGTGTACCAGAGTGCGGTTTACAACCTACGTCTATCCATTAGTCTATGGATGAAAATGTCATGCTTCTTTTCAACTTCATGTCCATTATCTTCCTTAAACTGGTCCAAAACTCTCCAAGAAAGCGAGAGTCCTGAACGAACACAATTGATGTGGGCAACCCAAAATGGACCCAAGCATGCTGAAAGAAAATATAAGCAATCTGCTCTGTAGTGATCTGATTTTTACAAGTCATTAAAATACACATCTTACTAAAATGGTCAATGATGACATACAAATAGTCATGACTTTTTCTAGATAAAGGCAAACCTCCTGCAAAATCCATCAACACACTTTCCCATGGATGACTCAGAATAGGGAGTGGTGTGTAGAGCTTGAGTTTTCTATTAGAGGGCATTGAAATAGAACACATCACACACCCCTTTACATAGCAAGTCACAATGTTCTTCATATGATGCCAAAAAAAAAAACTTTGTACATGAAACAAAGTTTTTTCAACACCCAAATGACTAGACACAAGGGAGGTGTGGGCCTCTCAGATTACATGTACCCTTTCTCCTATGGGTATGCACAACTTTCCAAGGTGATACAAGAGTTTCCCCTGCAAGTGATAGTTGTCCACCTATGAACCATGGGTTAGTTTTGCATAAATCTCCTTAAGGTAATCATTGTTAGCATATTGTTTAGCATAAGTTTCAAAAGATAATGAAGCATTATGTAAAATAACAGAAGAAGAAATAGGAGGGTGAGATAGCATATCGACCACTTTGTTGCTAGTGCCCTTCTTATACTTTATTACTAGATGAAAGTACTGAAGAAAACCCATCCACCTGAAATGACGAGATTGCTACAACTTGGTTTGTGACTAAAGATACTGCAAGGATTGATGATCCATATGGATTATGGTCTCCTTGCCACTCAGGTAGTGTTTCCACTTTTTCACACTTTGGACCAAGGCATATAACTCTTTGTCATAAGTGAGATACTTTATCACATCCTAAGAGGACTTCTCTGAATGGTAACATATCAGCTTCATTTGCTTCATCAGTACAGCTCCCATGTCATATCCACTGGCGTATGTCTTGATCTCGAATGGCTGTTGGAGATCTGGTAAGGCCAAGAGCGATCTGGTACTGATCTTTTCTTTCAATGTTTCGAAGGACTTCTATTGCTTTCCTCCCCATTGAAAGACTTGCTTTACACTTGCCAATGCATGTAAAGGTGCTATAATAATGGAGGAATTGGTAATAAATCTCCTCCAATATTGTACTGCACCCAAAAAGATGCGAACCTCAGTTACACTAGTAGCCTTAGGCCAATTTCCAATTGCTTCAACTTTAGAAGCATCAATTTTTAGCTGACCATGACGAACAATGTGACCGAGGTAAACCAAAGAGGTTTTCCCAAACTCACACTTTGACAATTTTACATAGATTTTTTCGTTTTTCAATACATCAAGCACTTTCTTCATAGGACATACATGTTCATTCCAACTTTTACTAAAGATAAGAATATCATCTAGATAGACAAGAACAAATTAATCAATGAAAGGCCTAAAGAGATCATTCATGACCCTCATGAAAATGGTTGGAGCATTGCAAAGCCCGAATGGTATCACCATCCATTTGAACAACCCTTGTTTGGTCTTGAAGGCGGTTTTCAACACATCCTACTCTGCAATTCAGAACTGGTGATAACCACTATGCAAATCCAATTTGGTGAAATAGATAGCATTCTTTAACTAATATAATAAGTCATCAATGCAGGGAAGAGGGTAACAATTTTTCACCGTGAATTTGTTTAGTGTTCCATAATCCACACACATCGTCCATGTCCCATCTTTCTTTGGGACTAAGACAATCAGTGAGCTGCATGGAGAAGTGTTCGGTTTGATGATCCCTTGGTTCAATAGTTCCTGCACCTACTTTTTGATCTCCTCCATCTCAATGGTTAACATCTTGTACATGCCAATATTTGGTAAAGGAGTGTCATGCTGCAAATGGATCTCATGTTGGATGTCCCTATTCAGAGGAAATCCCTTTGATTCCTGAAACATCTCATCATAGTTAGAAATTAATTCACATAATTCCTTTTTATGCACATGATGACAACCCTGGAAAGCATCGAATAACTATGCATCTTTTCCCCTTACAATCATAAGCATGCAACCCTTACTGGAATTGACCAACCTCTTCATCTGTCCTGCACTTATAAGGATGGCATTGATTTTAGTTTGATGAGCCCTTACAATATATTCTACCCCATATTTTGTTATTTGGTATTTGTTTTCATTACAAAAGAATATTTCCTTTCTATCATATAGATATGGACTCCCTAACACCATGCCATAGATATCCAATGGTATCACATCAAGTTTTACCTCATCCACTAACTTAGAAGCAATCACAAATTTAACCTTGCATTGCTTAGTTAAATTCAATTTTGCTTTATCATGTATCCATCCAAGTGGGTAAGGTTTTGGATGCGGCTTGGTTTCCAAGCCTAGCTTCTTTACCAAGGACTCCGAAATTAAGTTTTCTTGGAATCCGTTATGAAATGGAGTTTCCACTTTTGAATGATTTATGATAACTCTAATATGAAATGCTCAATTCTCTTTCGTTCATTAGGAAGAGACTCATCTATTGAACTATTGCCTTCATGTGATTAAGAATTAACATGAGGTGTAAGAGTAACTTTTGTTCCTACTGCTATGACCAATGCTTCTTCTCCAGAATCAGATCGAAGGTCTTGCTGCGCAGTTACCACTATCTTGTACTTGCCTTTTCCTCCATACTTCTTTGGTCTCTTTTCTGGGTATTGCTTCCAACAATGATCGTCGTCATGACCTTCCCTTTTTCAGTTATTGCAATAAGATCTTTCTCCTTCATCTTTCTTTGTTGATGTTGTCCTCTTCTCCTTTCCTTTTCCTTTCACTTTGTGTTTTCCATTTGGAGGTTTGAAAGGTGGTTTCTTGAAATGATCATCTCTTTCATTTGTTCCCGTGTTCTCAAGATGAATTTCCTTCACACTGGTGGAGTCAATAGTAGTTGGTTCAAACAATAATAATGAATATCTAAGGTAACTATGTAATGATCCAATATACTTAGTTAGTAATTCAGATGAGACAAATGCAATGCCCAAATTAGGTAGTTGTTTTCTAAATTCCTATGTAAAGCTTTGAACATCTTGACCTCTGCTTTGCCTTAAGTATTGCCAATCCATTAAGCATTTTTGTTTGTAACCCAAGGGATAGAATTGTTCCTTTAATGCGGAAATGAAGTTAGGCCATGAGGAAGGAAGATTACCCACACTCTTAATGCTTTACAATTTCCTCTCCCACCAGACGAGAGCAGCACTACTCAGCCCAAGAGACGTTAGCTAAATCTTTGCCTCGTCCTCTTTGATCTGATGAATCCTGTAGTAGATTTCAATCTGCCTAATCGAGTTATTAGGCTTTTCTACATTACTTTGACTGTTAAACATGGGAAGATCAAATTTGACATCTTATTTAAAGAAAGGTTTCTTAGATACATCCCTTGAATTTCTATGATGATGGTGATGAGAGGAAGAAGAACTTTCACTAGTGGAAGGAGAAGGAGGGGGTTATTCTCCACCATTTCCATGCATTGAACCTTGTTCTTCTACCTCTTTCCCTTCTACCTTCTCCATTCTTGAAAGCAACTGACCGACATTTTCTTCCATTATATATAAGGCTTTGTAGAAATTGACCACCTCTTCATAACGAGCCTCTTCATATACCATGTTTCTCCTTCGATGTGCATGCCTTGCTTTGGGATTCACATCTAAAAATACCTGCTTTGATACCACTTGATCCAAAAACTTTTTCTTATAGATGTGTTAAATAATTACATGCATAAACTGTAGCTTAACATAGAAAACTTAATGTGCACATGAGAGAAGGGGAGAAACACATAAAACATGAAAGAAGACAACAAGACTTGATAACCGAGTTCATCCAACTTAGACTACATCTCCGGGCCCTGCTCGATCAATGGGGAGGCCTTCCTTCATCAAGTGGCATGAGAAAGAAGAGTACAAGCATCAGTTACAAAAAGCAGTTTTATACCTCCATACTGAAAAATGGCCAAAAAATGCAGAAGTCTGATGGAGAAATGGACAACACCATTGCATTCATGGCATCGAGAAGTGCTGAAACCATTTAAAATTTGTCAAATTCTAACAAAGTGAAAATTCGGCCCTCCTGCAAAATTCTGCCTCAAACTATGTGCTTTGCCTCCTTTGCTTGGGTGCACTGAAAAAATGAGTTTAAGTATAAAATGGGTGGTGGATTTTCAATGAAATTGTTATAGTGCAGTTGCTGGAAGTTCTAGTTAATATGGAGGAGGTCAGGTGGTCAAACCCTGCCTCCTCCTTTTTACATATAATACACATTTCTTTATAACTTTTACAATCATTTTTTTTTTTTTAAATGAGAGTTTCGATTGGGTCAGGCCCACCTTGGGAGGCCTTCCCACCGTACCCACCTCCATCTCCGTAATTTTTTTAATGGTTCATTGGTTTGTTTTGGGATCGGGTCCATGCCCCAATGGCCAACCCTACCCAACTCCCTTTTATGTGGATCCATTAAGTGGGAGTTCCGTGGTGTGGGTTGGCAGGGTCATGGCTGCCCACCCGAGTTTGTTTATGGTTACAACCGTTCCGTTGGAGGGGCCGAGGGTCATGGCCTGCCCCTCCACCAATATTTTTAATGTTATGTCGTACGGGTTGGGGTGGGTGGATTGGTGGCCCGCCACCCCTTTTTTTAATAATTTTTTTTGTTATATAAAACAATGTGCCCATTTTAAAATTTTCAGTTTTGGACTGAAGGAGTTATTTTAACAAGGCCATGATTTTGCCCGAAATCTCGCCAGAATTGGCCGGATTCCGTCCACCAAAAAAATTCAAATTATGCCTTCATTAATCCTACTGAGTCATCAAATGTCAACCCAGCTTTGACTACATCTATCTCCTTCATCCAGACTTAGATTGGAGTGTCGTTCACACTGTTGGAATCAGGGTGATGGGCACTTCAATCTGATGTCAAGTTCATCACCTTTCCACCACTTTGAATTTTGAGCCTTTTCCATGCCACTGGTGTCTAGAGATCCTCCTAGATTAGTTACAATAATGTTTCTTAACCTATATGCAACTGTAGTTATATTTAAAATACAATGTTTTCCACATTGGGGGAATGGGATAAGGTACTTGGCCCCATAACCCAGTGATACACATGGACACGACCATGTGGAGGAGCCACAGTGGAGGGTGTGGGTGAATAAGCCTTGGCCCCCGCTTCTTGATGATATATGCAACCATTACCTAGGGCTCTAGAAGAAGGGGTGATAATATGGCCTCAAGCCCAATCCTATCAGTTGCCACATGACCACGCTGACCGGTGCGTAGGGCTGAACCGATGGGCGCACGTGATTAGCCCCTACCCTTGGCCACATGACATGCCACGTGACCATGTTTGGTGCTTAAGGGGGTTATTCGTGGATTTAATGAGGCGATAAATTACAACATTTTGGGCATGAAGCCCATTGGCACTAGATAAAATTGCCACTTGGCAGTTGGCGACAAGGCATAATTCATAGGATGATTAGCCAAAATTACAGATTTGCTTAATAGTTAGCAAAATTTGTTCAAGGAGGCATATCTTGCTTATGTTTGAACCTTTTTGAGCTCATGAAAAGCCTAGATGGGGTTTTTTGAGCATTTTTAATCCATTGGTAGCACTATTTTTACAATTTGAGCATTGTAAACTAAAGTGATTTCATATTTGAGCATATAATTAAAGAGGCCGAACATTGGAAGTTGATTGAGAGGTGTAGCCTAGGAGGTGTGAACTTTGTTATCAGATTGTTGTTTTTTGTTGTTTTTCATGGTTCATTTTTCTCTGTTTTATTTTTGCAAACTAAGTTTATGACTTTTGCAACTTGATCCATTTTCCTACTTGAAATGCTTTAAGAAACCTTCAATTTTTTAATTTCATATGAGTTTGGTATTAGAGCATGGTTGTTGTGAAGGTTTAATTGTGTTTTCAACTGTTTTCTTGATGCTCAAGAAGTTAAAGTTGAAAAGAGGAGATGGAGTTCTTGAAGAACCAAATCCTCAAATTAGTTCAAGGAGGTCTCAAACTCCTAAAACTCAACTAATCATGGCATATGAAGAATGACATGAGATTATGTCTGAGGATGAAAGAGATTTGAGAAATTATTTCTATGACATGTCTAAAATGGTGAAAGTTTTATATGAAGAGAAGACAACAAGGTTGCATGGAGAGAGTTAAAATCAACCAAAAGGTAATGGTGGTGATGGAAGAAAACCTCGACATCCACCTACTCGTTCCCCTCCATCTTCACCTTCATCCTCATCTCCTTCATCTCCTTCATCTCCTTCACATACTCCAAGATCTCAAAAAGGACATGCTAAGTCTCCTTTGTTAAAGCTTGATGTTAAGTTTGAATTGCTTATGTACAATGAATTTTCAGATTGAAGTCTATTGCAAGATTCAAGGGATTAAGGATGATGTGACCAATATCCATATTGCTTCTCTTCATTTAGAAAGTGAAACTATCATCTGGTGGGAGGCCAGAACTCAAGAAGACTTGAAGACAAGTGGTAAAATTATATCTTCTTGGAATGATTTTTTAGCGGCCCTAAGAAGGAAATTGCATCCATTAGCTTATATGAAAAAAACAATTTTGGATTGGAAAAATTTAAGACAAGCTAAAGGTTAGATTGTTCAAAGTTACACACAAGAATTTAGAATAAGAGCTTTAAGGTTGGGGGAAGATTTGTCTTCACAAGGCACTCTCCTAAAATACATAGGTGGATTACGTAGGTATTTAAGACATACAATTATTATGTTTAATCCTACCAATCTAGATGAAGTATGTGTTTAGGAAACTCATTTAGAAGCAAGAGGGAGGAACATTTCTCGAGAGACTAGAAAGAAGCCATTCAGTTATGGAGACAAAGGAAAGGAAAAGTTTAAAGGAAAATGAAAAACGAATGTGGCAGTAGAGAAAGAGGGAGAGAAAATCACATGCAAACATTGTTCAAAAGAAGGCCATGATGAAGAACATTGTTGGAAACTACATCCAGAAATGAGGCCAAAGAAGTATACAACAAGGGGAAACGAAAGACTGTTGCAACAAGTCAACAAGATCTAGGATCTAATTCAAGTGATGAGACCAAAATCATAGCCATGGGAATGAAAGGTAAATATTCTATTACTAATACTAGTTCTTCTAGTAAGCCTTTTTCTCCTCAAAATGGTAAAGAAAGAATTGAGCTTTTCCATATTAGCATTATTACAAAACATAACAAAGTTGATTCCTTGTTTGATGGTGAATCCCAAGTTAACCTTATTTCTAAAGCTAATATCAATAAACCAAACTTAGAAACTATACCTCATCTTAAACCTTACCCTTTGGGTTGGGTATGTGATGATGCCAAATTGAAAGTTACAAGAAAATGTAAACTAAAATTCATCATCACTAAAAACTTTATTTATGAGGTAGAGCTTGATGTTGTACCACTTGACACATGGGGAATTGTTTTAGGGATTCCATACTTGTATGACTGAAAAGTCATATTCTATCATCATGAGTACAAATATCATCTTTTTAAAGATGGAATTGAGTATATTTTTAGAGCACATCACAAGAATATGAACTTGCCTCTTGTAAGTGTTGGTCAAATGAAAAGGCTTGTAAATGCTAGTAATAATTTTGTATTGTTGATGATCAAACTCAAATATAATGTTGAATCTAAAGCTTTCCAAGGATGTGATGAAAAATTCAAGCATTATTTTGTCGAAGTTGTTAACATGTACCATAAGATGTTTAAGGAACCTGAAGGGTTTCCCCCTAAAAGAGGAATCAAACATGAGATTCAATTGCAGCAGGATGCTTATCTTCCAAACATTGGCATATATAGAATGTCAATTTTGGGGAATGCATAAATCAAAAAGCAAATTCAAGAGTCACTTGACAAAGGGGTCATTAGACCATGTACATCTCCTTGTGGGTATCCTATTATATTGGTTCCAAATAAGGATCGTACATGGCGCATGTGTGTGGATTTTAGAGCTCTGAATAATATCCTAGTAAACAATCACTATCCTCTTCCTTGTATTAATGATTTGCTGGACCAATTGAAGGATGATGTTTATTTCACTAAGTTTAATATGAGAATCAGTTATTAGTATATCAGTATTATTGAAGGTTATATTGGAAGGTTGCTTTCAAGACAAAATAAGGCTTGTTGGAATGGTTAGTTATACAAGTTGGGCTTTGCAATGCACCTGCAACATTCATTAGATTTATGAATGATGTGTTGAGACCATTCCTTGGTGATTTTGTCATAGTCTACTTAGATGATATTCTGATTTTTAGTAATACTTGTGAAGAGAATGGAAAGCATGTTAAACAAGTTTTAGATGTCTTAAAGAAAGAAAAATTGGATTTGAATATGTCTAATTGTGAATTTGGGAAAACTATTTAGTTTCTTTGGGACATATTGTTGGTGGCGTGAATTAAATATTGATCCCTAGAAGGTTAAATTCATTGTGAACTGGCCTAAGCCCAATGTAACAAAGGTTAGGAGATTTTTCGGAGCATCCCAATATTTGAAAAAGTTTATTGCTAACTTATCATCTATTGTAGCTCCACTATATGATTTGAAAAGTGTGAAACATGTCTTTTAGTGGGGTGGAAAGAAGCAAAAATCCTTTCATACATTGAAAGCGAAAATCAGCAGAGCACCAGTTCTTGCACTTCCATATCTTAAGCAACCATTTAAGATTCAAACCAATGCAAGTGGTTATGCCATGGGAATATTTTTTATGCAGCATGATAAGCCTATTTTTTGTCATTCTAAAACCTTTACCAATGTAGTAATTAACTATCCAACTTATGATAAAGAGTTGTATGCTTTGGTACAAAGTGTGAAGAAATGGAAGCATTATTTGATGGGAAAAGAAACAATTGTTCATAGTAACCATCAACCTTTGCAATATTTACAATCACAAACCAAGCTACAACAAGCTAGAGATTTTATGTGGATGGGATTTCTACAGAACATCCATTTGGTAATCAGGTATAAGAAAGGTATATACGACAAAGTTGTTGATATGTTGTCAAGGACTATTGTTAATTCATCTATCATTCTTAAGTATAACTCAATCATGCATGAAATTTATACTGAATAGTATGCTCAAGATGACGATTTTAAAGATATCGATGCAACTTTGTGTCAAGGAAATCATGTTGAAGAGTTGGATTCTCATGTTCATAACAAGTTGTTGTATAACCTTGGCAAGTTTTGCATTCCAGGGGATGAAAGAGTCAACATCATAAGGGAAGATCATATTTCTCTTATCGCTAGCCACATTGGTGTAGGAAAAACAGTTGCGCATTTATAGAGGTATTGTTATTGGCATCACATGAATTCAACTGTGACAAGATACGTAAGAGGATGTTCTATGTGTTCTTCTAGCAAGTCTAGAAATAGAAAGGTGGGTTTGTATACTCCACTTCCTAATCCTTCCTATCCTTGGGAAAGTTTTTCTGTGGATTTTGTAGGGGCACTAACAATGTAAATGAAAGGTGATGATTATATTTATGTTTTTGTGGATAATTTCAATAAAATGTGTATGTTTATACCATCTAAGAAATAAGTTACAGTTGAACAAACCACAAAGATGTTATTCCAAAATGTATGGGCACAATTTGGGTCACCCACTTCTATTATTTCTAATTGATTTTCTTGATTTGTCAAGAAGTTTTGGTCAAGTTTATGGGAACTCATGGATGCCAAGTTGAAGAAGAGCACTAAATTTCATCCAAAAACCAATGGTAAGACATAAATGGTGAACGGAAAAGTAGTACATCTCCCTTTTGGATAATGTAGTAAGAATCCTAAGCTTTGGGATGAACACCTATGTGACATCTAGTATGCCTACAATAGATCCAAGCATTCTTTGACTCAAACATCTCCATTCGAATTATGCTTGGGATATTTAGCAAAATCTCCCCTATATTTAACCTTTGGGAAAGATGTGGTGGATGGACATAGTGATATAGAAAAGACCGAGTGCTTCATTGAATAGATTCAGTTGGTGCATCAGAAGGTATACGAATAGTTAGAGAAGAGTTAATCCAAGTACAAGGTGAGACATGATAATCATTGTGTTTGCCACAACTTCTAGGTGGGAGATCAAGTTTATCTTTATATCAACAAGGACAGGCTCCAAGGAGAAGGTATAAATCTCAAAATAATCACATATGGTCCTTCTAAAATCTTGGAGAAAATTGGTAATAATGCCTTCTGATTAGACTTAGCACCATACATGAAAATTTATGCTATTCTAAATTTAGAAAACTTTACATTATATGAGACTCCTATGATTGAAGATCAAGGAGAGAATGTTCAGATTCAAACAATAGAATATTTCTGTTCTGAATACTTAGAAGAATTGCAACAAGATACTATTCTTGACAAGAGGATCAAAACTTCACATAGAGGTAATATGGAGTACTTTGATGTGGGGCTCAAGGCAACTAATCCAAGTAAATCTAGGTTGATTGAGATCGGATGGATGAGGGAGTTGTACCCTCACCTTCTTGCTTACTAAAAACAACATTTTGGTGGTCCAAAGACTTCTAGTTGGGAGGAATCATATAGGGGATCAAGAAAATACTCAAAGTTAAATGTTATATAAATCACTCGAAACCATCGACAAATCATAGTGCTCATCATCCTGAATCCAACACTTCTTGAATGACCTCAAACCCACATCGTATGCTCAAGTTATTGCGTTTGGAAGTTTTGGCCAAACAACTAAAAAGTGAAGGAGCTAGGTTGACCAGGTTGTTGACTAGGTAGATCATATGTTGACGTCAGTAACTAACTAATAAAGCATGGTTGGAAGTAAGAAACATTCCAAGAGTGACATGTGGTAGGGTCGTACAGCGGGGTTGGCAAATTATGATTGGTATTTGAGTTTGAAGTGGCCTAATCAAAAGGTGCCACATGGCCCAATGGGAGGGCACCATGTCACCCTTCTATATTGGGAAATTTTTTATAAATTGGCCCAAGGACCTTGGTGGTCTTCAACCCCTTGAACTTTCGCAACACAACTCCACGACCTACTGCCACATCACGTTAATGTTTCTTAACCTATATGCAACTCTAGTTCTATTTAATATATAGTTTTTGGCATGTTGGGGGAAGGAGGTAGGATGCTTATCCCCAACACTCGGTCATACACAAGCATAGAACCATGTAGAGGAGCCACAATGGTGGGTGTGGGCAGATATGCCCTAGACCCCATTTCTCGATGGTATATGTGACCATTACTGAGGGCTTCGGCAGAGTGGGAAGGTAGATGGCCCTATCCCTGATCCTATCAATTGGAACATGATGATGCCAACTAGTGCGAAGGGATGACCTGGTGAGGGTGGGCGTTTAACTCTGGCACCTGGCAACATGGCATTCCACATGATCTTATTCTGGCAATTAAGGGGGTTATTGGTGGATTTAACGAGGCAACAAATTGCACCATTTTCGGCAAGAATCACACTAGATCCAGGAAAAAATGTTGCTCAGTGGTTGTTGGAAAGGAAATATTCATAGGATGATTAGCCAGAACTCCATACTTGGAGAACAATTAGCAAAATTTGTTCAAGGAGGCATATCTTGCTCATTTTTTAACCTTTTTGATCTCAAGAAGAGCCTATATAGGGGTTTTTAAGCATTAGGGATCCATTGGAATCATTGATTTTGTAATTTGAGCACTACAAACTGATGTACTTTCATATTTTAGAATATAACTGAAGAAACCCAACATTTGAATCTGGACCTGGAGACACAACCCAGTTGAGGTGAACCTCATTATCAAATTGTTGTTTTGTGTTTTTGTTCATGGTTCATTTTTGCATATTTTATTTCTACAATGTGAGTTTAAAAACACTAAATTTGCCTGCGAGTTTTTAGGAAACCTTCAAGTTTTTTTATTATTTCAGTTCAATTTGTCTATTAATAATATATTAATGCAATATAAAAATAAAATTTAATGAGACAAAGGAAGAGGAAAAACAAGATTTAGATCAAATTAAAATGAAAATTGGAGAGAAAAGACTGGAGAATGGTAAATGGAAGGTCAAGCTTCTTTGCATAACAACTACCCAAATTCCCCTTGTTTCTTCTTGTAATTTCACTCTTAGATGGATTTTTGTTGATTTGTATCTAAGGAGGGAGGATGCATTAAGAGCCACGAGATATATTCTAACCAAATATTATTGAAATGAGAACTGAGAAACTGTTAAAATGTTCATTCCAATTTGGGTTTTCGGGGTAATATCCTTGTGTTTATGGAGCGTTTGATTTTATTGTTGCGAAAATTATATATGTGACTTATGTTTCTTTAATTTACCTAATGTTCTATTATCAATGTTAATAGTGGACATAAAGGATTGCAATTTATATTTCTATTATTCTACTTACAAATATGTTCTCCAATATAAATTGGTAAATTCCAACAACAACAAATCAAATACCATCTAAATAACTTTGCGATGAGAGATATATGTCTTTCATTAACTAGATAATGCATTATTTTGTTAATGTTTCTAAAGTTGGTTGATCAAATATCAACGATGAAAGTAATATGGACCTTGCTAAATATATAAAAAGGATTATGTTCATTAAGAAATTAGCAAGACATAACTCTATTCAACCAAACCTAATTGAGGTCATATTCTATAATTTGCCCCATATTTTAATGCATTGTAAATCAATCCTTCTTGAGGTCGTCTGCAGTTGTGAGGGTTGTGCATATCTCTCTCCAGTCCTAGATGTTGATTGGTGGTGAAATGGTGATTATCATGTGTCATTGTTTGAATATATTGTTATCTTAAACTAAGTCGATGAGATATATGGGCATAGGTTAAATGTGAATATACTGTTGTCCATTCAAATTGAATTATAAGATTTATTTTGTACTAATGACAATGATAAGACTAACTCCAATGAGAATATGACAACACACTTGCATGCTAAAAAATCCTTTGTGTATCATTCATGAACATCCACAACCATATCTTCTAGCATTTGTGGTCATTTGGTGATAACCATGGTAGATGCTAGAGAATCATATTATGGCCATTGTTATTGTAGTGAATTCTAGCTATAAGGTTGATTATTCTTGAGCAATTGTCAAGAGTATGGAACATTGTCATAAAACTTGCTAGTTGATATTACATTCATAAGAAAACTTAGAACCTCCAATTTTTAATAATGTTGGAAAATACACATGTACATATGTATATATTTTTTAAATTTTGATATAGTAGCACAAAATTACCAATGTAAACATCATTGCCATCTAGTTACTAGAATAAAAATTAATAACATAAAGCCCTAAAAGAATCCTTTGAGTGTTTTAAATTAATTGCATTAAGAAATAGAGAGTTTGTTTATTGTAATTTTGGGATAGCTTCAATAAATTAAGCAATCCACTACAATCATGATTGAACACACACCAAACCATGATAGTCTAAAAAATGGGCATCATAAGAGATATATTGTAGGTGGATATCAAGATATTGAAGATAAATTTTTTAGTAATCAAGTATTTGTAAAGTCTTGATTGTATTGGCATGGTTACTACAATGTTATAAGGTAGCTGACTTATTCAATATTAATAGAAATGAAAAAGTCATACCTCTAATCTTCATGAATAGTTGCATTCATGCACTCATAACTAATTAGAGATCAAAAACATTGTATTAATTTAGAGAACAAATATATTTATATAAGTGAGATAAATAGAGGTAAGAAAATTATTTTTACAATGTAGTCATGTTGGAAGAGTGAATGGGATATATATCCTCGTTCATGACTCTTTCAACAACTAACAAACCTCCCTTCTGCACACACCATGCCAATCATGTCAAAAAAGGCTAAGGTTGTCTAACACATGTCCCATGGTATGTGTCCTATCACAAAACATATGTTCAATATATTTTATATATTATAACCTAGTTCATTCCACATGTCCTTCGATTAATCATATGTCCACATGTCTAATACAATGACATCAGGCATGAGATGTAGTCCTGGAAAGGGTATACACTTAGATGGATTCAAATCCATCTTACTCTTAAATCTTTAAAAAAATTATATATGAATTTTTTTTTCATAATAGATTTTTTTTTTAATATTATTTAACTTAAATTTTATTAATTTTTATATAAAAACTATTAAAAAATAAATTTTAAATGAAATTTTATTAATTTTTTTACCAAAAATTAAATATCAAATTATTTTATTTTAATTATTATTTATTAAAGTATAGTTATTACTAACGCAACACATTGACGTAGATCATGAATAATCATGATCTAAAACATATTTGTAATGTGATATAATTAATGTAGAAATTATGTCATTTTTAAGAAAAAAATTAAAAACTTTTATTTAAATATTTTTTATATTAAATTGCATTTTTTTTGGATTATATATATAATTTTTTTTTTTTTTTTTTTTTTTTTTTTAAATATGTTTTGTGAATATAAATTAATGTAGAATTATGTCATTTTTAAGAAAAAAATTAAAATTTTTATTAAAATTATTTTTTATATTAAATTGGCATTTTTGGATTATATATATATAATTTTTATTTATTTATTTTTTAAATATGTTTTTGTGATATTTTAATTTTTCGAATTTAAATTGTAAATCAAATTTATATTAAATAAAAAAACAAAAACAAAAAACTTATGGAAATAAATATTAAAAAAACTCCGTTCGATTGTGTTTAAAAAAAAAGAAATTGAAAAATATTGTGTAACCCAATAAACAATATATATATCGATATCAATCTAACCGAAACCGAGACCGAGCATTCAAACAAAGGATACCAAAAAAACAAGGGAGAAGAGATATTTTTATGAGACTAAACATATTGTCAATGGAATGAGTCTTAATTTGACAAAATCATTCACTGTATACGACATCGAAATAAAGTTAGTCTGTCGATATTGCATTTGTAAAACATAAATATACTATTTTTATTAATTCTTTCATAATTTTGGTATTTTCTGATAAGAATAAGAATTGATAATATATAAAATCATTAATAATTCAAAATATTATTTTAGATATTTTGAATTATTTTTATTTTGTTAGATTATTTTGTATTTTTAATTAAGTAATGATGGGTGTTAAAATTTAACATATATATTTTAAATATTTATTTTCAGGGTTTTAAAGAAATTTAGTGTAATTAATATATTTAATATGGAAATAAATTACATGAAATAGAGATTATCAAATTCTTTGTAGAGTCTCGGTTTCTATTAATCTAATTATTATGGTGTTAATAGTTTTAGTCTAGTATTTGTAAGTTATGCTTGAAAACTAACCATATCTAATCTTCAAGAGTAGTTGAAATTAGAGATCAATAGAAAACAAAGGTTTTGTAATAATTCAAGAAACATAAATCTTTGCTTAAATTAGAGAAATAGACATCAAAAAGTTAATTTCTCAAAACTATATATTAAAAAGTTAATGTAGTGAAATATGCAAAATTAGAGAAATAGACATCAAAAAGTCAATTTCTCAAAACTATAGATTAAACGGTTAATTTAGTAAAATATTTACGTTGATGGAGTAACTGGACTATAACCTAGTTTAGAGATTATTCAACAACCAAGAAGCCCCGTTTTTACATAAAACAAGTCAATAAACCTTAAGGAAAATGCTCTAGTGTATCCAATATCTCATTATATCCAATACAATCACATAGGTTACCCCTTTTTACATAGAAACTATTAAGAAATATTATTGGAGATACTCTAGTGCGTCCCACATGTCCTTATATCCAACACAATGACATTGGGTTATATAGATGAACATAAATTGCTTTATTTTCTAACTAATTATATATGTGAAATTATCAAAAATTAAAATTCAGATTTTATTCCATTTTCACAATAAAGTTAAATTTCAAATCTTATCTCATTTCAATTTAATTGTTATATACAAAAAGATTCACCAAATCAACACAATAGCATGGAATATAAATCATCATAAATATATCAAATTGTATAAATTAAAATAAATATATATTGTATTTAAATTTGTGAAACATATATACTAATTTAAAAATAAATTATATGTTATTTATTTTGTTGTATATAAAACGTTGTAGCCTACATTCAGAAGAGGTTGGTTCCTCTTAGCAAGTAGGTGCTTAATTTACATCATAAACAACAACAAATTGGTGGTTTTTTCCGTTTGGGTTTCCACGTGAAAATATTAGTGTCAACATGTGTGTGCATCTTATGTGATAGATTGTATGAACATATGAATTCTTAATCTTGCTCCTCACTTTCTTTATGAATGAATTCTCTCATAAGTAATAGACAATAGAGGAAAAAACTAAAAGCATATTGAGTAAAACATTTTAAGAATCTCACTATCACTGATTCATCCCCCCTGTTTGTAATCCCTCATTCCAACATATCTTTCTCCTAACTACTTCAACCAAAGCCCCTACAGATAAGCAAAAAAAAGTAAAATGTGTTTGTCCTCCATGTATGGTAGATTAGTGTGTAAAAACCATGATCAAATCAACATGTATGTGACAAATACATGAAACATATGAACAAAAACTCATAGGTTCTCTTGTTAACCAATGAAATATACGCATTATACCTTCAGTGCCTCACTACTCCTCCTCACCCTTAAGTAGTCACTTCCTAGATCAGGGATAATCTTATCCCAAATAGAAGTGTAATTGACTTCTCTCTCAATTTCTCTAACTCAAACTCTCATGAACTAACATGATATTACTCAATCTTAAGCTTCTCCTCTTCATTGGGTCGAATTATATAGGCTTATTTCATCCTTTGGGAGAATGTAGCTAAACACCTGGGGGCTTGAAAATTTAGGAAAATTCCATAGTAATTGACCCCTGTTCAACTCATGAAGTAGTAGGTTGAGTTGATATTCTTTGGATTGACAAACTCTATAAGATTTTATCATGATTTCTCGTAGTATAACGCAACTGAAAAATGGTTTCATCCTTACATGATTATCTATGTTTATGGATTGAAACAAAGGAAATAATAGCTAAAGTTGGATGAAAGCACTTGGTAACAAATTAGATAAATCTAGTACAAGAAATAAAATTTTTACTATCCTTGTGTGCAGAAGACACAAATTGGTAATTAGTCGTTTAATCGACAGAGTAATAAAAGGAAAAGAAAGCATCTAAGGCAATCAAGGTAGCGAGAGACCAAGCAGACCGATGTTATTTCATGACAAGATCAGATTATGTATAGAGAAATCCTCAGGATCCCCTAATCCCGAGGATTCACTTTTATCTATTTATCTTTTAAATGTAATATATAAGGTCAAATCATCAATAGGATTCTGGGAAGTATCTAGAAAAATTCCTACTATAATCCCTCAAGCAGTAGGCTCACCATCTGCAGCTTACGCTAAGATTCAAATCCAAATTAGAGGATTTGAACAGAGTCTTCAAGCTACAACAAGTTTACATTTTGATCCTCTACAAGAGGGAAAATCTTGTAACTTAAGAGAAGGAGAGGGAGAAACCATTGGGTCTGCTAAGGAAAAACCACAACTGTCTGAATAGGGTTCTCCTATGACCCCAGATCTAGGTAGTGCTGCAAATCCAACCCGGGTTGCTAATCCGTTGCTTACTCAAAACGCACCCCCTGAAATCCCTAAAGGTTCTTGGCACATCTTTGACCAAATGGAAAAACAACTACCTCAAGGTTAAGCCTCGACATTGGAGTATCCCATAGTCAACCAAGTGGCCAATGCTCCCATGAAGGCTATTCCTCTACAGAGCATCCAAAATTTTCATGGGATGATCACAGAGGATCCCAATTCTTTCCTGTTTGAGTTTGATGTCCTCTGCAAAGGGTATGAATACACCATTAACCCCCAAAAGCTAAATGTGTTCCCTTCTACTCTGAAAGGAGCAACCTTAAGATGGTTCATGGGTGTGGGTGGGTGAACTATTAATTCTTGGGAGGATATGAAAACTTCCTTCCTCACAAGATACCAAGACTTTTGCAAGACTACGGAGCTAAAAGATGAAATTTTTAAGATGATTGCAAAAGACAATGAAACACTAGAAGAATATGTAGAACAGTTTAATTATATTTTGCAAAGGTCTCCACACACCACCTTACCGAATGAAGTATTAAGAGCTATCTTAATTAAAGAAATGAAAGAAGGATGGTTAGAAACTCTACATTTAATGGGGAAAGGAGATATTTCTCAGGAATATTATGATGAAATATTCTGCTTGTGTATCAGGTGTTCACAAGGAATCACACAGATAGGAGCAGGAAGCTGAGACCCCATGAGTAGGGGAAGCAAACCAGACAGTGGAGGCATAACATGAATGGAGATCGACAACATCCTGGAAGATTTCAAAAAAGACATCCTAGGCACCCTCATGATGTAGCTGGATGTCTTAGAGGGTAAACAAAAGAAATCCTTAGCGGAAAAAAACTTGCCCATCTTCTGTCCATGTTATCGAAAGATGCACAACCAACGGGAGTGTCCGTTAGACATGGTCTAGTGTTATAGGGCAAATTGACCTCCTAATCAACTCAGAGGAGAAAGACAAGATGACTGAAGAAATGACACATTTGCAGGCCCAGAATCCACACTAATGCTCTCCATACACTGAGTGCTTGCTTTATAAAGCTTGCTTACAAGCATAAAGGAGCATTAGTCACCTTGCTAACTCTTGTTATTAGACCAGGGGGAGTGTTAGTGAACTTAAGTGATGTCCAAAATGTTATGCCAACAAATCTGCGCATAAATATCTAGATATTAAATCCCTAAATTTGTGCTAAAAAAGCAAGGAAACTCCAAAAATGAAGATATTTGGAGGAATTCTATTTGGAGAATGAAGGCAAATGGGAAAAAGCTTGTAAACAAGGCAGGTTCATGGTTTTTTCCCAAATGAAATACAGGTGGAGCTTGGAAGCCCTAATTCGATTGCTATATAAGTAATGAGACAACCATTGCAAAAGGGATCAGAGCATTTGGAAGGATAGTCCATAGAGTTGTTGTGAACTATCATATTCTTGAACGAGCTAGCTGAAAGAAAGAGAGAGAGAGAGAGGAAGAAAAGGTAAGGAAGCCTAATAAAATGGGTTGTTGTAATCACTCTTCCATTCTGAATATAGGACTGCAGTTGTGTTCCCTACTCCAAAGTATCAATGATATTGTGCATTTATTTTTTCATTCTGATGCTTGTTGCATTGAGTAGATAAGTTATACATTTATACATGTTTGTTACAAATTCTTACATTAATTGTCAGAAGTGTATGCTATGATTGGCTTGATTTGTTCTTTTGTGCAAGAATTGTCTTGGAGCTGATTAGAAGGAGTTCTTGTTACTGCACGGAGATCCCCAAGCGAATCTAGAAAAAGCCAAAGGTGATCGTCTTTCCATACCCTATCAATATATGTATGATAGATGAACATGTGTGTAATAGGTAGCTTTTGCAGATAACCTTACGGTCTATTGAAGGTCCCGGGAAGACTTTCGAGGGTAGTTTTCATCCCGTGCATTTTACCCCATAGCAAAATTAGTGACTCCACTGGGGACTATACATTTAGTTCCCGGTTACTCGAACTCCTCTCAGATCTTCTCTTTCTTATATGAGCTTCCCATTTCTTCAAATCCTTTTCGGATCCACCATCTATCTTGTTGCATGCTCCAAAGTTGCATTCTCCTCAGGAACTGGTCCTAAAAGCCCTCTGTTAAAGCTATTTCCCTCACTAACGCAAGCTGCCTATCTACATAGAGCTTTATAAAGCTCTTTTACTGTGCACACGAAGAGTTAGTGGCCAAACTAAAGCTTTGTTTACACATAAACAGAGTGTTAGTCTCCCATTTCCATGTTTTTCAAGAGATTTTGTTAACCAAA
>APFE031083545.1:20789-39696 GCA_000404065.3 Pinus taeda
GGGGGGGGGGGGACTTGTCTTAGGGGCTAAAGAAAGATCTGCAACAGTATCATGCTAACAAGTTTGGTGTCTTAAAATTTATCTTTTAAGAAAATGTTTTAGTTTTTCTCTCATAAAAGTCATTTTTGTTGAAATAAAAGATGATAAACTGTATATCTCCTTCTGTCGAAATAGTTGTAGGTTTCTTTGTTTTGGTTTAGTAGTTGTTATGGAATATTGAGAAAAGAAACTTTCAATTATGAAAAGTGTTGAATGGCTTTAGATGCACTGACGAATTCATGAATATGTGAAATGATACATGTGTAGAATAAGACTTGCTTGCATAAGAAATTGAAAAATTTTCTTCAGAGCATTGTTCTGCATGTTTTATTAAGTCGAGAGTCTCACCATATTCATACGTCAACACCCCTATCGAAGAGCAAATAAGAAAGTAGACTAAAATTTACATTAAAATCAATCAATTACTCTTTTTTAGAGCAAACCAACATTAGCTAGATTAGGACCTTTGGATAAGCATGTGAGTCAACTGCCCAAAGTTGAAAATCAGAACTAGTGTTGTTAACAAGTGAAAAATCTTTTTGTACTCATATTACCAGGACCACTCCACTCACAACGACCGAAATACGAGATAACATCGGATTGTGATTGAAGGTAGCCCACCTTCTCTTACAACTCCTTTGGGCATTTTGTGTATCAAGGGTCCCTTCAGAGATTTTGGAACTGAGTCAAGGACCCAGGTATCCTGCCCACATAGCGTGTTGTCTACGACTATGTCCCCCCTGGTAATGTCTATGATTTGAGGTATCTCTAGTGGCCAAAACTTCTAGGTACTTACACAAGGTGACTAGGACGGGCTGTCCTAGTACCTAAAAATGGACATACCTACTTTGTCTTTAGTTTTTAGGAGGGTGCTCATCTTCATGAGAGTACTTGGCCCCTCAATCTGAGGTTCGAACGAAGCTCAAAAGTAACCGTAATTGTACATTTGGCCATCCTTCTCTGTTACTCATTGAGAAACTGGGTTTCATCTCTACTAATCGGTGTTTATCAGGCAAGGTAATTTCCTTTGTTTGTTGATTAACATATTTAGTGTATTTTTTATTTTTAGGTACGTGAGTGCTATCGTTTTTCAGACTTTAAAGAATATCACATTAAAATATATTTCATAAAACTTAACAATAGTTGTGGCTACATCCAATCCTCATCGTCAATCGAGATGATTGTTAGGACTTCCTCCACTCATACTGAAGAATCCATCGAGTTCCACTGACTCGGATTCGTGCAAACTCTGTCTTGAAGATCACGTAACCTGGCATTGTCTGCGTCTTCAAGAATGCACAGATTACCTTACCAAGAAAGATTTGGTAAGGTAGAGGTTGTCCTTAGAAATCCTTTTTCTACTCAACAGAAGAAAAATCTTGTTGCCAACCAACTGCAACCCACGTTAGGGAGAAGAAATGGTTCGTAATATCCTTCAATTGGTGAAGGGAGTTCTACCGTTTACACATTTGAAATGGTAGAACTAGCCACAAGAGCCAAATCTTATGGAGCTATTATTGCTTCTGCAGCAGAACCATCCTTATGTCAAAACCCATCACCACCCAATGACCTGCATATTGAAAGGCCGGTTCAGGATTTTGTAATTTGACCCCCCAAGGGGGCACTTCGATGCACAATGCACAATACATCTGCATGTGCCGCCCAACACAACAATATTGCAGAGGATTTGGCGCAAGCACCATTGGCTATGTCGGCACTCAAAGTATTACAAACATGCCCCACCCAATTATTCCCCATTACCAAGTGGCTCTGTACCCCTAGTAGGAGGTGGAATTGGCTGCTATGTCAGTTTAGGTATCGATCTGTTGAAGGCTTCCTCCCTGATGGGTTTTTTCCCTCAATAGCTGCCCCAAGTTCTACAATCAGTTAATATGCTTTCATCTATTCCTCATGAACAGACCAATCCATGGATCCTTCTGGCTCCTTCAGACATTGACACAAACGGAGAACAAATGCCACTGTCACCAACTAAGTTGGCCTGCAAAGCCATTCAAATTGCATCTAAATCTCCCATCACTTTGGTTTCATCCAATGGTACCACTGCCCCTCCCATAACTACTCCTTCTTTCAATCCACTCAATCAAGTCCTACATATGGACGAAGCTATTAGAGAGATAATGAAGTTAGAAGAGCGACCTTGGGAGGATCCGCACCATCATGTTTCGATATCTGATTCGGACATGATGCCTCTTCAAATCCTGTCACCTGACGCACATGAAATCGCTTCATCACTGTATACGACTATCCAGCTTTTGGACTTGGAAGGAAACAGGGGAAATATTTCACAAACATTGTTCCTCGATATTTCTGTCATGACAGGCATCGTGGAAAACATACATAGTGGAGCCAATCACAATCTTGAGGAAATTGTGAGCTTCACCTACCTATTTAGGGACTTCCACGATGTTTTTCCTTGGTCTTATGAGGAAATACATGGCATAGACCCTTCTAATGTCAAGCATGAGATCAAGAAAGATCAAGCATTCTTTTTATGGTATTTTTCTTTCTCATTAATCCGAAAATCATCGAGACTTCTTCTTTCGACTCGTTAAACTACTAAAAAGACGGATAGAGCACTGTTAGGGATATTTTATTACTTTTAAAAAAATACAAACATGCCCAAGTTTTTGTCGTTGCACTCATTAAATCTATGCAACGATAGATAGAGCATTGTTAGGGATATTTTATTGCTCTTTAAAAAATACAAACATCCCCGAGTTTTTGTTGTCGCGCTCGTTAAATCTATGTAATGATAGATAGAGCACTGTTAGGGATATTTTATTGCTCTTTAAAAAATATAAACATCCCCAAGTTTTCATCGTTAATCTCGTTAAAATATATCTAACTATGGAAAATCACTTTTGGAGATATTTTATTGCTCTTTAAAAAATACAAACGTCTCCAAGTTTTCTATAGTAGGACCCGTTAAACATCCATACCACAATCTGTAAAGCACTTTTTGGGATATTTTATCACTCTTTAAACAATATAAATGTCCCTGAGGTTTTCATCATTTGCACTCATTAAATATATGCAAACGATGCTCTGAGCACCTCTTTTTTGATCTTGTTCTAGCTCATAAACTAAAAAAGACCAATGGAGCATCCTTTTTAGGCACTTTTTTATCGCTCTTTAAACTAAAAAAATCCTAAGCTATGTCTTGCTACTCGTTAAACATGCTAAAGTTGACTCAAGCATTCTTTCAGGTACTTTTTTCTTGCTCGTTAAAAGATGAAAAATCCTGAGTTTTTATTACTGAGCTCGTTAAATTGTCACGACAAAACATGAGTTTAGTCCATTGCCTCGTACTCGTAACAAAAGAGGTCGACATCTATTGGAAAAAGGTTTCTCTTTATCTGGGTTCAATAGATTAAATATGGAAAAGTAACCGATACGGGTATACTATTAACCTTTTGTCGCACTCAGTTAACAACTATGACAAAGGGACCACCATGGAGTCTCTCTTTACAATCTTTTCAAAATCTCTAAATATGAAAAGACCACCGAGTTGTCTAGTGTGGACTCTTTAAATACATAGATAAGATGTAGAGTTGTTCTTTCTACGATACTTTTCAGACACTTAAAAGATGAAAAAATCGACGAGTTTTCTTGTTTGGACTTATTAAACTAATTAGATAGGGCAAGGAGTCATTATTTTTGTGATCCTTTTCAGACTCTCTAAACATGAAAAGATTGATGAGTTTACCCGTCTCGACTCATTAAAAAATCAAACGGGGAAAAGTGGACAATACAACTATATCCTGTATTCGGAAGCGTGATTTGGCAGCATTCGTTCCCTTGAACATGGCATTCCCTCAGATAAACTGTCATTTTGATAGCCTCTCAGTATGAACCCTACCAACCTATGAGTTTTTAGCCTATATACCCTTATGTAATTGCATCTCTGTATCTTAAACACTCTGTAGTGTTCATGAGTCTAGTGCTGTCTGGTTAAAACCGTTGTCGTGCCTTCTATTGTTCAAGGGTTCCCATTTGTTTCCTCTATCAACCAATCCTACATATCCTTTCATTATGACCTCCACCGTTTAGACCCAAAAGCTCAAAAGATTCTTCAAAAAACAAAATCATCCTTGTCTGGTTTCATGTTGACTGATGTAGGACGCGTCATTGCCTACCTTTCGATAGGTTTCTTCCTATTGACTTCAACACTCTATCTAGGAAGATAACCTAGAAACATATTCAATGCCTTGTTGCTTGTAGACATTAGTGGTAGGTTACCTTGTGTTTGATCACGTGTTTTCCTTATTGGCTCTTGGTTGAGAAATTCTATGAGTGTTCGATGACAAAAAATCTTTCACACTCGTTAGTTTGCACTGTGCATCTTGGAGACCATCACCATTATCGATAGCCTTCCTTGCATATGTTAGCAGTCTTCATTATTGGCTGCTAATCAGATGATTTCATGCATGTTCGACATCAACTCATATTATCACATGTATCGATCTATGCTGTTTGGTGAAGTGGGAATCAAGACCTTGGGTAGAGGCTTGCATCATTCAACCTTGTTTACTCTCCCAAGGTGTGATATTGTCCTTCAGAGACAACTATTTTAGGATGATATATTATGATACTAGATCCGACCTCTGCCATATTGGTTGCCATCATTGTTATATCTCCGAGGAGAAAGTCACTCTAACATAGCTACTGAGCATGGGAATGCTCGACTCAGGACATGATTTTAGCAGTTTATATATATGTATCTTTGTTGTATCAAGTTTTCCTTGCCTCCTGAAACTTCTCTCTCTCTCTCTACAAAGATTTTGACAGCAAATTAGAGTGTTTTTTATAAAGTATTGCGGCCATCATCTCTACCTCTAATCTCATACTTTAGGGGGCATCTATTATAGGAAAAATGACCTCCTAATCAACTCAAAGGAGAAAGAGAAGATGACTGAACCAATGATCACAATTGTAGGCACAAAATCCACACTAACGCTCTCCATACACTGACTGCCTACTTTATAAAGCTTGTTTACAAGCATAAAGGAGTGTTAGTCACCCTGCTAACTCTTATTGTTAGACTAGAGGGAGCATTAGTGAACTTAAGTAATGTCCAAAAGGTTATGCCGATGAATCTGCCCAGAAATATCTAGATATTAAATCCCTAAATTTGTGCTAGAAAAGAAAGGAAACTCCAAAAATCAAGATATTTGGAGGAATTCTAGTCCGAGAATGAAGGAAAATGGGAAAAAGCTTGTAAACAAGGGAGGTTCATGATTTTTGCTCAAATGAACTACAGGTGGAGCTTGGCAGCCCTAATTGAATTGCTATATAAGCAATGAGAGGGCCATTGCAAAAGGGATCAAAGCATTTGGAAGGATAGCCCATAGAGTTGTTGTGAACTGTCATATTCTTGAAGGAGCTAGCTGAAAGAAATAGAGAGAGAGAGAGGAAGAAGGGGTAAGGGAGGCTCATACAACGGGTTGTTGTAATCACTCTTTCATTCTGAATATAGGGATTGTGGATGTGTTCCCTACTCCAAAGTGTCGGTGATATTGTGCATTTATTTGTTCATTTGGATGCTTGTTGTGTTGAATAGATAAGTTATACATTTATACATGTTTGTTATGGATTCTTACATTAATTGTCAGAAGTATATGCTACGATTGGTTTTCTTTGTTCTTTTGTGCAGGAATCATCTTGGAGCCGGTTAGAAGGAGTTCTTCTTATTGATGGAGATCCCCAAGTGAATCTAGAAAGAACCAAAGGTGATCCTCTTTCCATACCCTGTCAATATATATATGATGGATGAACATGTGTGTAACATGTAGCTTTTCCAGATAACCCTACAGTTTATCGAAGGTCCTGGGAAGACTTTCGAGGGTAGTTTTCATCACATGCATTTTACCCCATAGCACTAGACATGTGCTATCTGCACCAAAGATCACGCCACTAAACAATGTCCATCATTGTCGGGGCTGAAAGTAGTATTCAAGGAAGTAGAAGAAGAGACAAAGCTGGTGTATATAATTAACCAATGTCGATAGTGGCATGCTAAATCTATAGGTATGTCAAAAGACACATCCCAGTTCTTTCATTCTTCATAGCTTAATCGAAAATAGAATCTTGGGGCAGCATGGCAAGGCTAATCACCTTACCCAAATTGGCAAACCTAACCATTCCATATGGCATCCTGGCCAACTCAGTCCTTTCCATGTAATGTTAGGCCAAATTCTCATTTTACTCTTGTTTGGCAGGGCAATCCCTATTAATCTTAGTGGCCTTCCTCCACCTCTCAAAATCTGATCTATTCTTCAAATTGGAAGCAACCGCTAAGGATATCCAATGCACCTATGGGGATAGGTCCTCAGCCTCAAACTACACTGTAAGCTCCATATACATTACAACAAAATCTTCAACCTCTTTTGTGCCTTCAATGGCCAGCTTAGCTGAATCCGAGTCCTAATAACAGACTGGTCCAGTTGGTGCAGATCATCGAAAGCTTAGATTATGAGATTGAGAAGAAAGAATGTAATGAACTCAGATTGAGGTCGAGACATATCATTACCCCTGAGGAAAATAGGGACCAGCCTTCAATCGAAATTGAAACCCCACCTGTACATATAGAACTACCTGTAAAAATACTGAACTAAATCAAGGAGAAGAGACAGATCAGCATGAAGATCCTGAAAAAATGACAGTCACTTCTCCCCCGCTCCCTGAAAGGTTAATGATACCCAAGCCTACTATTTACCCAGATTTCGATCTTGTAGGGGAACCAAAAAATATTTGTATTAAAATTCCTCTCCTCCAGGCCATTCAAGACATTCCCATCTATTATAAAATAATCAAAGAGCTATGTGTAAACAAGCCTGCGAGGAAAAAAAAATCTTCACTGACCATTCACATTTTAGGAACCTTATCTTATTTACTCTTGGGAGGGAAAACTCCAATAAAGTATGAAGATCCTAGAAATCCCATAGTGACAGTTTAGATATATGGCCACTCTTTTCCCAAGACACTAGTTGATCTTAGTGTAACCATTAATAGTTTAACAACAGAATCCTATCAAGCACTTGGTATTATAGCCCTAGAACCAACCACCACTTTATTAGAACTTGCTAATCTTTCTGTGGTAACGCCAGAAGGAAAATTGCAGGATATTAAAGTTTTTGTTGATTCGTGGGAGTATCCGATAGATTTTGTTGTTATAAACCCAAAGAGTTGATTCGATGGGCAACTTCTGATTCTGGGCTAACCTTAGCTGGCAACAATTGATGCTTATATTGGCTACCTAGAAGGCATCATGACTATTGCAAAGGGGGATGTTGTACAAAATTTGGTGTTATATCCTCCTGCCAAGCCAAGTCTACCCATTATAAAAATATGTAAACAACCACCAACGTACCTAGAGGAAAGCATCTTTTCACCACTCATAGTAGCAGAGGAATTGGAATTTAAAGATCAAACTGGAGTTGACGTTATCAATAATTTTATAAATCAACTAGCTAATGTGAGCAATGTAAAGTGTCAAATGTTGAAAGCAATTCTTGATAATGAAGCCATGGAGGATCCTCTGAAGGATACCGATGACCATCATATTCAGACGACTATTGTTCATAACAAAAAACCTGTTGATATAAAACTAGAAAAAATTCTAAATAGTAATGATAGTCTGGATAACGATTAATAGCAAAAGCTCCTATAGGTCCTGCAGAAATATAAAGGTGCTTTTGCCTAGGATTATCCTCATATGAAAGGAATAGACCCACAACTATGTACACACCACATATATATAGATAAGGATTCTCAATCCATTTGACAACCTCAACAGAGATTGAATCCACATCTCAAGGAAATTATGAAAGAAGAGTTACAGGAGCTGTTGGATGTAAATTTCATTTATCCTATCTCAGACAGTAAATGGGTCTCTCCATTGGTGGTTGTCCCTAGGAAGAATGGGAAGTGGCGTATCTGCGTAGACTACCAGGAATTGAACAAGGTGACACAAAAATATTACTTCCCCCTCCCATATATCGATCAGGTCCTTGATACTTTGGTAGGGAAGTAATTATTTTCCTTCTTAGACAGTTTCAAGAGCTACAATCAGATTCAGATTGCCCCTAAAGACTAGGACAAAACAACCTTCACCTATCCCTATGGTACATTCGCATACAGAGTATTACCATTTGGCTTGTTTAATGCCCAAGCTACATTACAAAGAGCTATACTCAGCATCTTTGCTGATTTAATAAATGGACTTGAGGTGTATATGGATAACTTTACTCCATATGGGGATGACTTCGACCAAGCATTGCAATAATTAGAAAAAGTCTTAGAATGATGCATTGATACCAGGTTGTGTTTAAGCAATGTCAAGTGTCACATGATGAAAACCGACAGTGTAATCTTGGAACATTATATCTCTCCAGCAGGGATACAAGTAGATCTAACAAAAATTAGGGTAATCCTTTTACTGCCTAACCCCTGCACTCAGACAAAGGTACGTACCTTCCTAGGATATGCAGGCTATTATTGTAGGTTTATTAAAAACTTTTCACAAATTATTGTGCCTCTATATGCTTTAACTAGAAATTTTGATTTCAGCTGGTCTGACAAATGTGACACAACTTTTACAGGTTTAAAGAAGCTAGTCTCAACAACACTAGTATTACATGGACCAAGCTGGGAGTTGCCTTTCCACATATCCATGGATGCATTAGATGTAGCTATAAGCACTGTCCTTGGCTAGGAGGAGGACAAGAAGCCTTATACTATATATTATATTAGTAGAAATCTCACTTCTACAAAATTTAACTATACAATGATAGAAAAATAATTTTTAGTCGTTATTTATGGAATAAACAAATTTAGACACTATATAACTGGCTGCCAAGTCTTTTTGTACACTGATCACTCTGCCATTCGGTATCTTGTTATTAAACCTATCACAAATGGTTGAATAACAAGGTGGCTATCGCTTTTGCAAGAGATCATCATCACTATTAAGGATCGTCCAGGGAAGGAAAACCCAACTGCTGATTTTCTGTCTCGAATCTCGATGGTGAATGACCCACTCATAGTAGCTGACCAATTTCTCGATGAAAATTTGTTTGTCGTGGTAGTCAAGATGCCATGGTATGTAGATATAGAAAATTATCTGGTAGTAACGAAGCTACCTAGGCATCTGACGACAAGATAGAGGAAACTGACCGTTTAGTGCAGTGCCTGATTCCCTTAGATAGGTGGATATATCTTTCACACAGGGTCGACATGTGTATATGTAGATGCATCCATGAGAATGAGATTTATGACATCCTGAGGGCTTTTCATGACGAGTCCTGTGGGATACATTTCACAAATCAAAGGATAGGGCATAAGGTATTACAGATGGGTTATTATTGGCCCACTATTTTTACGCATGCTAAGAAATATGCCCAGGCTTGTGAGAGCTACCAAAGGATGGATCGGCTTGGCAACTTGATCAAATGCCTATGCAGCTCCAACTATTCATCGAACCCTTTGATGTTGGGCATTAGACTTTGTGGACTCATTCCATCCGCCATCAATTCAGAAGGCCTGCATACTAGTTCGCACGGATTATGTGACAAAATGGGAGGAAACAGTATATTTACGAATAGCCACAGAGGAATTTGTGATCAACTTCCTTTTTGGGCTATTTGTGTGGTATGGTTTACCATGAGAAGTGATCACATATGGGGGAGGGCGATCTGTAGGGCACAAGATTACTACCACTCTCAGAAATCATCATATTACGCACAGGAACACTTCCCCATATCACCCACAGGTGAGCGAGTAGGTCGAAAGCACCAATAAGGTCATTGAAGTGATTCTAACCAACACCAGTGAGAATGGGCTGCTAGACTCATAGAGACCTTGCGGGCCTATCTCATGACTTGGAGTAATATTGCTAGATACTCTCCATACCAGCTCGTGTTTGGAAAAGAACCTATTTTTCCGATCGAATTCGAAATAAAGACTCTATGAATGGCCCAATAAGTGGGGTTGGATCTAACAGAAGCCCAGACCAAGCAACTCCAGAAGATCAATGAACTAGATAAGGCTCGACTACTTGCTTTACAACGAACTACAATTATTCAGCAACAGAGGGCAAAATGACATGTCAACCTTATCAAGAATAAAACATTTCAAAAGGGGGATTGGGCACTCCTTTACGACTCCAGATTCCAGGATTTCCTGGGAAAGTTGCCAACAAGATGGCTTGGCCCTTATGAGATTCAATAAGTGCATAGAAATGGTACTCCTACCTTCACTACCATTCACAGATTTGGCCATTCTTTTAAGGTGAACAGGCATAGAGTGTGCCTCTATCACAAACCACTCACAAAGGAGTATTTTTGTGAGCAGGTACACGAGGACCCCTCCATGTAAATCTTAGCTGTAGTGAGTGATGACCCAACAACTTTTCTATCAAAAATTTGAAATCTCTTTAAAATTTTAAATAATGTATATATTCCTTTCTACTGATTGCAATTAAGAATAGACATTACCATGTAAATATGATAAATTTTATTGCTTTGTGTGCTTGATGAATGTTATTCAATTGATTAAACGATTGGTTTTCAATCGATTGAAGAAAACTTTCATGTCCTTTGTTTTTGATGTTCAAACAATTGAATGATCGTTGTTCAATTGACTGAACAACACATTCACATTTTTTATTTTTGTTGTTCAACAATTGAATGATTGTTGTTCAATCTATTGAACAACACTTTTACATTTTGTTTCTTTTGGTGTTCAAATGATTGAACGATTATTGTTCAATCGATTTAACAACACTTTTACGTTTTGTTATTTTTGTTGTCCAAATGATTGAACGATTGGTTTTCAATTGATTGAATAACACTTTTACGTTTTATTTTTATTTTTGTTGTTCAAACAACTGAATTATTATTGTTCAATTGATTGAACAACACATTTGCAATTTGTGATTTTTGTTGTTCAAACGATTGAACAATTGTTGTTAAATCAATTGAACAACACTTTTGCATCTCTTGATTTTGTTGTTCAAATGATTGAACAATTGATATTCAATCGATTGAACATCACATTTTCATTTTATTGATTTTGTTGTTCAAACAATTGAATGATTGTTGTTCAATCAATTGAACAACACTTTTGCGTTTTGGTTTTTTTTGTTCAAATGTTTGAATGATTGATGTTCAATCGATTGAATAACACTTTAGCATTTTTTGTTTCTTTCGTTGTTTGAACGATTGTTATTCAATCAATTGAACATCACTTTTGCATTTTTTGTTTTGTTGTTCAAATGATTGAAGGATTGTTGTTCAATCGACTAAACAAAGCTTTTAAATTTTTGCGATCATTTGTTGTCCAATTGATTGAACAACACTTTTATGTTTGCATTTTTTATATTCAAATGATTGAACAACACCTTTACAATTGTGATTTTTTATGCTCAAATGATGGAATAATTGTTGTTCAATTGATTGAACATAACTTTTTGTTTGTGATTTTTGATGTTCAAATGACTGAAAGATTGCTATTCAATTGATTGAGCAACACCTTTACGTTTGTGATTTTTGTTATTCAAACAATTGAATGATTGTCATTCAATCGATTGAACAACACTTGTGCATGTTTTTTTCTTCTTTTCTTTTAATTTCTATTGTTCAATCCATTGAACAATTACTATTCAATCCATTGAAAAACACTTTTTGTATTTTTTAAATAGGATAAATTGTGAATTCTTTAATGGACGGTCACTATGCCATCTTCTTTCTTCCTTTGTATTTTGAATAAACACCATTTGAATGGATGTGTGCCTAATATAAGGAAAAAAAAAGTAATGATAATACCATTATGACCTATGGAGCCTTTTGATGGTTATCTTTATTCAAATGTTGATATGGTGTATCTTTATAATGACTGGTTGAACATCTCTTCTTTGGACACATCATAAAATGATTCATTATTTTCAAACCATGCTAGCTTATTTTTATACATTCAAATGGATAAATCTCATTAACATGATGATATGGGGATAAGAGTATAAACTTTCATTGGCATCCTTTTACTTCTTACACCATCCCTGACTCTTAAGGAGAAAATGAGCCTCCCTCTTTTTACAATAAAAAAATGGAAATAATGAGATATGAAAATGCATCAAACATTGTCTTAAACAGGATAGGGGGTCTCATCTCGAGGCAACCTACCATGAACATAAGGATGTAGCAAGTGATATTCCAATTTGGCCACCAAACTAAGGTAATTACCTTCTTGATGCTTAAAACTACCAGAAGGACAAGAGGTCTCATCACGAGCCAACTTGATCACTTTCTTATATCTTGGTGAATGGTACTATGGTCATCTAGTCACCATGCGAGCATAGTGGTCTCTACATAGTAAAAGGAGGACTCTTGCTCATTTGTGGGGTTAAAAAGCAACCCTATCGAGGCTATGAATGCCTGCTGGTAACAACGGCTCTGCTTGTGGTATTTAAGTATTTTCCTACACTGCCAAATGGTCTCTAGCTTTTACCACCTATAAATTTGTTTCTAAAAGGGAATTTTCCATTTGAACAACACTCTTACAAAACAACCTACATGGTAACTTATATATTCATTATATTCTAATTGTCTAATCATTTTACGACACTCATTAATACATACTGCCGATTATGCCTTTGTTATTATTATCGCTTACGGTGAAAATTTTTTGACATAATGAAATAAAATATATGTTTTAAATTTTTTGGCCATTTGACATCTGATTACATGTATTGCTTTAATTGCGTTATCGATTAGCACACTGTTTTTTGGATTGATTGCCAACATTTATGGATTTTCAATGCTTTCGATTTCTTTTCACATGCTTAAAGGACATGGACACCCTTTTCTCATCCAAGGTGGGATGGCCTGCGTATGCATGACATGTGTGATAGTTATGGATAATTGTGTGAAAATCATTTGAATTAACTTCCAAGTAAGGATTGCATGATGATTATGAATGCGTAATAATCATCAAGTATTTATGATTGGGGAAAGGACGACAACCATTATGGCTGGTATGCAGACTCATGATCTTGCGTTAAGTTTGTTTGACAGGACAAATGACTTAAGTAAATATGATATTAATTCTCAAAACATCATCATTTCTCTGTTGATTGTTGTAACGTTCTCTATTGTTGTTCTGAATCGTAGAAGTGTAAAAAAATTGCATACAAGTGAACCAGTCACAGGTACAGTAGCCATGGGAGGAAGAACTATCTGGTATGAACCTCTAGTGTTCATGTTATTGGATGAAGCCCATGCAATACTCAAGCGTGCAAGATGGCTACAATATATGAATAGATTGCAGGGATTTCATGAGAAGGTGACGTTGGAATTTAAGCAGAATATGCAAAAGGACATCATAGTGGTAAGAGGTAGATGTATAATGCTCTTCAAAGTGGTCATAGACAAATTCACTCGACTTCTAGTAGAGGGTATGAAATGGACAGAAAAACACATCCTTCTACATAATATGGTTGAAGTATTCTAAAATCTAGGCAAACAACTGGTGCGAACAGGAAAATGGATTCATCCTTCAGTGCTAAGGAAGTCGTTGCAAGAATTGGCCATCATTGTGCAAAGGTACATTACCTATGACGGTCAACATGATGTGGTAAAGCCCCACCAACTAACACTTCTAGCCATTTTAAAACATAAAATTTTAGTTAATATGTTCTTTTATTTGAATTCCCTGTTACATGATGTCACCCGTCAAGTTAGGACAGGTAAGGAACCACACAAAGTAATACGTCATCATGGATTGATTAAATTGATTAACATGAATCGAATGGCCCAATAGTAGTTAACCTGGGATAATGTTGTAAATCCTACTTTGGCTCCACCTCCAAAAAACACAGTAATAGAGCAACAAGGGTCAAGAACACCATGTTTGAGAAGGACACTAAAAAGAAAGAATTCCCTTATGCCACTGAACCCAGCAAAACGTAGATGCTCTGTGTGAGTGAGAGCCCAGCAACATATCCCAAGTTAAGTAGATGAGGTTGGACCATCCCACACACCACCTCCAAGTCTATAAAATTCCCCTTTGTAAGACTATTAGGACGAAGTGGCTAGGGTATTAGAAAGCATGGCAATATTTGGTGAGGTTAGAGAACAATCCAGGAATGTTGAAAAGCAAAATTATACTCCCAACCAGTCTACCCTCGTTGATAGCCATGGTCGTGAGCAAACGCTACCATTCACTGATTCTGTGGACAAACATAGGGAACCAATTCATTTTGAGGAAAAACTCCTTAACAAGGAGGTACATGAAGAGCAATTCATTAGAGAAGAAAATTAGACAGTAGACGCCAGTCCACTCGACCCCCCAATGGAAGAAACTTCTACAGATGAAACCTTGGGAGATGAAAATCAACCAGGTAATACTATTTTTTCTAAGTCCCCCAATGATGAGGCCTACTCAAAAGAAAACCCATAGAATGGAAATTGTTCAGGAGACACAATTGTATGGGATCTCCTGGAAGAGAAATCGATGATAAGGAGGAGCTAGGAGGTGAAGATCCATCGAGAGATACAGTTCCACTTCGAACCCTCCCTCATGCTGACACAATACCACCTGTATAGGAAGCAAAGTACAATGCAGTTAACCCATCGCCGATTGGAAGTCCTAGAATAAAGAAGTCCTACACGGATAGGCTCAAAAGATGCTTAAGCAGTATAGGAAACATAAGTGAATAATTGGGTAGCTAAGGAAGTGGTTAAAAGAAGTCATTACAGCCATGAATTTGAAAGAAGAAAAAGAGACTACATGAACGCATACAAAACGTTGTTATGGAAAAGATGTTGAAACCGAAACTGAGGATCTTTTCGCCTGTCCAAAGGAAACTCAGGTAGATCCATGTCTTGTAAAAGGCACTGGAATGCAAACTGAAGACCCCAGTGTTTTCTCACATGAGACCCAAATAGACTACCCTACCATGGATACAATTGTTCAAACAAATGCTTAAGAGGACATTCAAATTGGTCATTGCATGATTGAATGGGTAGTTGAGACTACTATTCAGACCTATCCCATGGAGACCTAGGATGGAGAAACCCAAAGAGAGGAGACACCTGATTATATCCCCCTACTAAGGGACGCATTTATTAGTAGACTAAAAAATTAACTACTAAAGGTTCAGTAAGAGTTAGCACAACACAAGGAGGGGGTAGTTCCCCTACAAATACATAAAGAGTTAAAGAAAAATTTGGAGGCATTTATAGTGACTGAGGATGAGACATTTTCTCAATACAAGGTTGAACAAAAAAAGGTTGAGAAACAACGAGACAAATTACAAAAGGCTAAAGAGAAGTTGGAAACTGTCTGCTCTCTTTATTCAGATACCATGTCATGTAGAGACCCTGCTACAAATTATGCCTTATTCTTCCTAGAGAGATACCTCCTGCTGAAATTCAAAGTTGTTAAGGTTGGGAAGTCTATGGAAATCAAGACTACCCTAGATTTTGTCAAGTGCTTCAGAGAATAGAACAAGCAGGTAGAACACCTCCTCTGTGAAATTTATATGAACGATTTCATTTTGGAAGGTGATAGAGATAGCCACCCTCGCCCCTTTATAGGGGATGTACAACTCCAGGCATTCCTCTCTTTTTCCACTAATCATCTCAAGTGGACCATGGTTCACAATACTTTTAGGAAGTGTGAAGAAGGAATTGACCTATGGTTGAGAGGGGAACCAAACAAACCCCTGCATCACTCGGTTAGACACAAAAACATCATGAAGTGAGATGGCATTGTCAGTCAACTAGGCCCATTTCAGATGGATATCGTACAAGATGGAAATGAGTGCTTCCAAGAGATTAAGGAGGAAGCCTTGTTTGTAGCCAAACAAAGGTGAGAGGTCTCTAGCATTACTATTAGAAATCGAGAACCATTTTGATACTAGAACTTTAAAGTTCTCTCCTCTTGTTTCTACAAGTAGAGTAACATGGTTTTAACCATGGCGCTTGAATGGATAGGATGTCGATATAGGACTTCCATCATATGGTATCCTCTATATAAGTATCGTTGTGACTACACCTTAAAGGATTAAGACGTTACCCAGGCTTTTGCTATACTAAAGAAGAAAAATGGCTTCAGAAATCATAAGGAAGAGGTATACCCTGCCTACTCCCTAACTCAGCTACACATCAATTATTTAATTGCATGAGGACATACAACAAGGTAAGTTGGGGAGTATGTTGGGTCAAGAAAAAGGTATTTTTCCTCTTTGGTAATCACTTTATTTCACTTACATCCTTACATGATTATTTCTTTTTATGGATTGAAACAAAGGAAATAACATCTAAAGTTGTATGAAAGCACTTGGTAACAAATTAGATAAATCCAGTACAAGAAACTGACTTTTTACTATCCTTGTGTGCAGAAGACATGGATTGGTCAATAGTCATTCAATTGACAGAGCAGCAACAGGCTGTAAAAGGAAAAGACAATGTATGAGGCAGGCAAGGCAATGAGAGACCAGGCAGACTAATGCTATTTCATGACAAGATCAGATTATGTATGGAGAAATCCTCAGGATCCCCTAATCTTGAGGATTCTCTTTTATCTATTTATTTTCTAAATGTAATATATAAGGCTGAAAGGCAAAACTGCCTAGAGTTTAGACTTTCATAATTTGTAAATATTCTTTTTTTAGAAATATAATATTCTTATCTTGGTGATGGTGTAATCTTTTTACTAATATTAATGAAGAAAGACGGTGTTTGATCCATACTTAGATTCTGAGTATTTCTTAGTGGATACTTCTAGTGACTCTTGACCTAGCAAGAGAAGCTCTACTACTTTCTTGTGTTATAATATTTCTACTTAGTCTTTACTTATTGTTAATGTTTAGTTAATATCATTTCGCTTATTGTGAAGATTGACGATTCTGATTCATACTATTGTTTATTTAGATTCATACTTAGTTGTGTGACATATCTGAGTAATGCTTTGATTGGAATGCTTATGTTGGTTTCAATAGTAGATCATTGTGCATTCTGAGTTATGTTATCATAGATCTTAGAGATAGCATTAATCGATTTCCATAATTTTTTTATATAGTTCATTTGTTGTTTAAAGATCATTTATCCTTATATGATTTCTTGTTATACAATTATCAGTTGTTGTTCAATTGAGATAGCCATTCGATTAGAATTTTTCGTTTAATTGAGATTTTCGTTCAATTAGGATTTGTTGTTCAATTCGGATTTTCTATAGATTAGCATTTTTTTTAGTTATTGTAGTTCTCTTTCTTGATTGAGTGAGTTAATCTTAATTCCATTTGAATATTGCTGAGCATGATTATTTGCATTTGTAATCAGATTCATTTGATTTTGGAATAAGTTAAACAAAATTGTAGAGTGTGTTAAGAGTTCTTTCAAAGTTATCTCTTCGATAGTTATTTCTTTCAGAATTGTGTGGATTGAGTTGAAGAGATAGTCATTAGTGATAGCAATGATTTACCATTAGATAACCTTTGAATTCACTACATATATTGTGTTGACACTCTTGAGATAAAAAATCTTACCTCAGGTTGACAATTAATGTAGGAATTAAGATTTCCTGTAAAAAGACATCTTAGTTCACCAATAGCATTATCACTAGGGTGTGGTGAAATCAGAGTTGAGAAAACATTGAAATGTTTGATTTCTTGTTTTTATTTCCAAAGTAAAATATATGTGTTTATGGTGCATTTTATGTTATTTTTGTGTACATTATGTGTGTGAAACATGCTAATTTGACTTATGGAACATGTTATCCTTGGTGTCTTAATTGTGGAAATGAATCATTTTAATTATACTTTTGTTCTTCCACCCAAAATAAAATTCTCGAATGTAAATTGAAAAATTCCAACAAATATGAATTAGCCAACATTTACTTTGAAAACATATATGGTTTTTTTAATTTTTTGGGGTGAATTTTGTATTAGCTTGGAATTTCAAAGCTAATACATGTAGTTCACTCAAACAAACTAGCAACAATATGGTTCACTATGTAAATATAAACTAAAAAGGATTTTTGGCTTCCCTTGATTGACATTTATATTATTTTAGAGAGGTTTCTAAATTTTATTTATATAATATTGATGAACAAGTTAATATTGTTGTTTTATTTTTTTAACGTAATTTTTATTGTTGTCTATGAATTTGTGAAAAGGATTATGTTCATTGAGCAATTAGCAATCCCACACTCAATTTAGCTAACACTAATTGATTTTGCACTATATAATTTTACCTTTATTTTAGTTATATGTTGCAATGTGATCATCATTAATATTGTTCACATTCATATGGTTTGTACATCCATCTCTATCGAATCCTAGACATTGATTGGTGGATTAGTACTAGTTTTCATCTGTTTGGAATAGGTGGGAATTTTTAATCAGTTATGTGGATGAGATATTTGGGAATAAATTAAAAATGAATATATATTTTTCCAGTCAAATTGAATTCTAGGCATTGTTCTATGCACTAATGAAAATGGTAAGAATAATTGGATTTCCAACCAGATGTGAAGAAAACAAATGTATGCTAATAGATTCCTAATGTGCTATTAATGAATATCATCTTCATAAAAATGCTCCACTAATGACAACCACAATAAGCTAAAGAGCATGTTATTATGGTTGTTTTCATTCAATTCAGTTCAATTTGGAAGTATGGTTAGTCTTGAACCATTATTAGGAGTCCAAAGTGTTTTAATAAAGCTTTTAAGTTGATATTGTACTCACAAATGACACTAGCACCTCTTCTTCTTAATAATGCCTGATAGTATACAAGTACATGAATATGAGACACTAGCACCTCTTCTTCTTAATAATGCTTGATAG
>APFE031083545.1:41190-69188 GCA_000404065.3 Pinus taeda
ACTTATATTTATCACTTATTTTTTATTAAGGTTATAATTTAATAATTATTTTTTTAGTCCTCTTTATTTCTTTTCACTTTTGTCTTACCATCTTTGGCTCCTAGTATTTTGGTGTCAACATTTTCCTCTTGCTTTCAATATTGTATCTCTTTTATTAGACTAATTTTCTCATGGATGGATCCCCTTTTAGATTCAAACCATTGATAAAATTGATAAACATTTTTGAATAATATGAATACTCCTGCAAATCCAAACGAATTTTTTTTAAAAACAATCAATAGATGTCACTATATAAATTAGAGAAGAAGAGATAAAAAAAGTCGAATTTTCAATGTGTATATTGGTGAAGCAGGATATGATTCACTTGTTTATGGATCATATGGTATTATGGAAATTAAATTCTTGTCTATGTTGCAACTATTATAAATTTCAATATAATGTGGTTTCATCATGGGTAAAGCTAACTAAGAAAGGTTAGAAGCCCTGCAAGACACCAATATGCAACTTCAAGAAGACAATTCAAACTTATAGTAGAAGCTCTGTATCTTTCATTAGAGAATATAAGAGATAAAAATGAACCTTAACACATGAAAAATCTTATTTCCATTATGAAAGGACTAATTTGATAAATTCCAATGCTCCCTCAATATTGTTATGGTATATTAGGGAAACAACATAATTCAACACTTGCAATAGCGAGATAAGTTCATTTAAATGGATAGCTAGAAGGAGAATAACTTCACTCAATTCATGGACTGGTTATGAATCGAACTAGAAAGGAAGGAAGAAGCATTGTAAAATATATAAGAAGTTGTATAAGAGACCAAGAAAGTAATTCCACCTCCCACTACAACTATAAAACCAAACCATGACAAGGACAAATTTGATAAGCTAACATTCCTTAGAAATTTCTGAAAGAAATTTTGGTGAATTTAAAAACCATACCAGAGGCACTAGCTCTAGATTGTTAAGATATATGGTCTAAAATGGACAAGGGATCTATACGAGAAATAAAGGAATCCTAATCCCCACTATTATCAAATCGAGGGTCAAGCATTAAGTCCCAAATTTCCCTATTGAAGGCAAAAAAGTCACAAATGATAAGACCACATATGAGAAGAAAACAAATCTTAGAGGAATTTCCCTACTCATTTCATTCAACAAACAGAGGAAGTGAATGAGTGTAGCAACACACCACCAATCCATCATTTTTGTGCTTGATTGAAAAAGTGAAGATATAAGAAAATTCAAAATACATTCCTAAACTAGCACTTCAAAGAAGTAGAAAATTGCTTAGATCGAATAAGGAGAGGAAGGTAAATAGGACTACAATAGGAATGAAGCCCTTTGTTATTTTATATTCCAAAAAAAGGGCCATCAAGCTACCAATTACTAGTACTCAAAGTTATTTTCATTAGATGGGATGAAATGCCATGAGGTAACATCTTGTTGGGAAAAGCAAGTTGCATTTCATAAGCTAGATTGATTTTAGAGGAGGAACAATAAGAAGAGTTCCTCAAACAAGGAATGAATTTAGAGGCACATAGAAAATAGTAGTATGATAAGAAATGCATATATCAATGGCAAGTTCTTTTTCTTCCAACATAAACTAAGTTGAAATTAAGAATAAAAACATTGGAAATTCATCCATATATTCTCTCTAGGAAATATATAAGAAAGAAAAGGGTGTGGAGAATGGAGAGTAAATGGAATGAAGAAATAATTACATATCCATTAGATTTTTTTTTTTTTTTTTAAGTTTTATAAACCATGGGTGGTTTATATCACCATCAAACAGGCCAATGGGTTGATGTGTATGACCAAGGTGACCCCATTCCAATTTCTTACTATAATTATTCAGAAGAAGATGTGCTTCTCATAGATACATTTTAGATTTGTAGAGAAGGCAATGCGATGTCTTTGTTATTTTGTTTTCCAAATATTAAGGTATTCCATCATCATCAAGGTTATATCCTATTGATGACTGTCACTTACAAAAATATAGGTTTATGATTATTCAAACACTTTAGGCACAAGAAGGTGTTATGATTGGCCACCGAGGTGTCATTCAAGTGACATTTTTAAATATATGGATTTAAAAAAAAAATGTATGATTGGAATGGTACTATTTCTATGATTTTAGAAACCAATTATTCTAAATAGAAGAATAAAATCCACACATCCTCTTAAGGCATTCCATCTTCATTAAGGTTGCATCCTATTCATGAGTGTCACTTGAAACAATGTAGGTGTATGGTTATTCAAATTCTTTAGGCATACTAAGGTGTTATGATTGGACACCAAGTTAGCCATTCAAATGACATTTTTGTAGAAATGGATTGTTAGGAAGAATGTATGAATGAATGGGACTCATTCCATGTCGACAAGTGATTATTCCTAGTAGAAGAAGGAAACCCACACATCCTCTTATGGAATTTATAATTGATGTAGTAGTTATTAGCATCTCATTTGACAAACATTAATTAGAATGTGACTTGGCTTCATTGACTAGATAGATTGATCATCTCAAATTTTAAGAGAGATGGGAATGAATTTTAATTGTAGCATTTCCATCTAGAGATTACTCAAATATGAGAGTCATTGCACATACTTTTACACAACATGAACAAGTGAGACATGAACTAGAGATAGAACCATAGATATAATTAGATCTAGCAACCAAAAATGTTAGCCACAACCAAAGCTAAATTTAGAGCTCTAGCTCATAGCTGGAGTTAGAACCACATTCAAGTCAAGTTACGGACATAAGGTAAATAATCCAACTCCATTCCCTCTCATATTTTAGAGACATAAATTCCTCTCAGTCAAGAGGTGTGAGCAAAAATGGATTTGGACAATTGAATAATTATAAGACCTAGTACTTAAACACACATTCTGATCTAGGGGATCAAGAAAATGCTCAAAATTAGAAGTAATCAAAATCACTTGAAACCAAATGTTGCAACTCTTATCATCTTAAATCCAACGTCACTTGAACTACCTCAAACTGACATTATACGCTCATGTTATCACATTCTAAAGTTTTGGCCAAACATCTAAAAGTCAAGAAGCAGGGTTGACTAGGCTAATAAATAGGCTCCTTTGTCAGCATACGTCTTTCCCATTCATGACATACCTCTACTGAATCAATCTGAATTGAGGTCATACTCTATAATTTGACCCATATTTAAATAATACATTGCAAATCAATATTTCTTGTGGTTGTATGTAGTTGTAAGGGTTGTACATAGCTCTCTATGATGTTAGATGTTGATTGGTGGTGAAATAGTGATTATCATGTTCCATTGTTTTAATAAATGACTATCTTAAACTAAGTAGATGAGACATATAGGCATAGGTTAAAGGTGAATATAGTGTTTCCATTCAAATTGAATTATAGTAGTTTTGTATACCAATAACAACGGTAAGACTAACTCAATTGAGAAGATAAAAACATACTTTCATGCTAAAAAGTCCCTTGTGTGCCATTCATGAACATACACAACCATATCTTCTAGCATTTGTGGTCATTTGGTGATAACCATGGTACATGATAGAGCAACATATTATTTCCATTGTTATTTTAGCGAATTCTAGCTATAAGGTCGATTATTCCTTAGCCATTATCAAGAGTATGGAGCATTGTAATAAAGCTTGCTAGTTGATATTACATTCATAAAAAGGATTAGAACACTAATTTTTAATAATATTGGGAAATAGACATGTACATATGTATATATGCTTTTAAATTTTGATATGGTGGCATAAAACTACCAATATAAACATCATTGCCATTAAGCTATGAAAATAAAGATTGATAACGCATAGCCTTGAAATAATCCTTTGAGTGTTTTAAATTAATTGCACTAAGAAATAGGGAATATGTATATTGGAAATTTGGGATAGATTTAATAAAATAAGATAACTGCTACAATCATGATTGAACACACACACCAAACCATGATAGCCTAAAAAACAAGAATCATAGGAGATCTATTGTAGTTGGATATCATGGTATTGAAAATAGATTTCTTAGTGATCAAGTATTTGTAGAGTCTTGATTTTTATTGGCATGATTACTGCAATGTTATAAGGTGGTTCACTTATTCAATATTAATAGAAATTAAAAAGTCATACCTCTAATATTCACGAGTAGCTACATTCATGCACTCATAACTAATTAGAGATCAAAAGCATTCTAATCATTTAGAGAACAAATATATTTATATAAGTGAGATAAATAGAGGTAAGAAAATTATTTTTGCAATGCAGTCTTGTTGGTAAAGTGAATGTGATATATATCCTCATTCGTGAATCTTTCAACAACTAAAAAACCTCCATTTTGCACACAACCTGCCAATCATGTCAAAAAAGGCTAACATTGTCTCAACATATGTCCCATGATATGTGTCCTCTCACAAAACATATGTTTAATATGTTTTTTACATTATTACAACCTACTGCATTCCACATGTTCTTCTATTAATAAAGTGTCAACATGTCTAATACAATGACATGAGGTGTGAGATATAGTCCTTATGAAAGAATACACTTAAATGGATGCATATCCATCTTAGTCCTAAATTTCTTAAATAGATTTTGTGATATTTAAATTTTTCTAATTTAAATGGTAATTTTAATTAAGGAAACAAAAACGAAAAAAGAAGAAGCTTATACAAATAAATATTAAAAAAACCATTTCGGTAGTCATTTAAAAAACAATTGAAAAATATTGTGTAACCCAATAAACACTATATATCGATATTCTGTCAACATTTCAAATCCCAATAGGGATCCATCATCAAAACTATTTAGGAATGTTGATAGTAGAAGAGCTAAATGAGAATTTTAAATAGTTATGAGGTGAGTTGTTTTGATTTAAGGAAGAGATGAAGGTCGATTGCTTGGTAGTTATTATTATCCATATTTTTAAAGTTTTTTATTCCTATAATTTTTATTTTATGACGATTTTAATTTAGAAGTTAATTCATTAATTAGAGAATATTAAAAAAATAATTAGTGATGATGATGATGATGATGGTTAACGTCTACTGAGACCAAACAATTATCTATCGGACCTAAATAAACAAATTATTTATTTTGATTTAAGATTTTATTCCTATGCTCAAAAAGCTTGGAGAGAAGCTCCCGACTCACTATATTTGACATTGAAAAGGGCTAGAAGTCAGTATTGTAACAAAGATTGTGAAACTGAGATCTAATGTGTTATATGCGGGCATCTAGAGGAAGTGTTTTCATCCTCGATGCTCTTATTCTCACATATATGGCAAATCATTTTCCATCCAAAGATCTTCCATCTATTTATTATTAAATCTAATTATCTAATTATTTATGTTTTATAGTTATTATAACATCTAGTATACATTATTATTTATAAAATCTAATAAAAAATTATAATATCTATTAAACTATTAATAAAATTAGTAGTGGAATATTTATATATTTATTATTAATTATATTATTAAAATTTTACTAAATTATATTATTCTAAATTATGTTAATTATTATTTTTTAAATTATTATATTATTATTAATTTATTAAATCACATTAATATTCTTTATAATTAATAAATTAACTATATAATATTTATAATAATATAGTTATTAGAATTTTATTATTTATAATAATTAAAATTATAATATCTATTAACTATTAATAAAAATTAGTGCTAATATTTATAATTTTTATTATTATTAATTAAATATGAGTATTTATTTTAATTTATACTAATAATTATTTATATTGAGATCAAAATTAAGAATATTTCTATTAATCAAAGAGATTTAGAATAGTCGGTGAAGGAGCACATTGTTAAGGTGCTCCATAAGCAAAGATCACTAGTTCTAGTCTCACCGATACCAAAAATCCAGCATGGTTTCCGCTGGTGCGGCTCAGTCCACTTGCAATCCCCGGGTGACTTTGACAGCTTAGATGCCCATGAGTCATGGCCTCTCAGTAATAGGATAAGCGTGATTTTAAGGATTCATCCACTTATCAACCAAATATGTATATATATATAATATATTATATATATATAATATATATATATATTATATATATTCTCTTGAAATTAAATTTAATAATAAATAGTTTGTAATAATTATTTTTTAATATTCTCTTATTAATAAATTAATTTCTAAATTAAAAATCATAATAAAAATAAAAATATAGGAATAAAAAAACTTTTAAAAAATATGGATAATAATAATTATTAAACAAACCAATCTTTATATTTTCCTTAAATCGAAACAGCTTCACCGTATCACTATTTAAAAACTTTTATCAGCTCTTCTACTATGAACATTCAGAAATAGTCATGATGAACTCTTATTCAAATTTGAAACGTTAACAAAATATGGTTATTACTTTGGGTTCTCTAGTAGCTAACTTAGAAAATATAAACCAATCATAACTAAAACCGAGCATTAAAAAAACAACTACCAAAAAAACAAGGGAGAAGAGATAACACATTTGATGTATTTATAAAATATATTTTTATATTCATTTTTATCCATGTCACTTCGGGCCTTTATTTTAGGGCTGGTAACAACTACAGCATATGAGAGGATTATGAGACTAAACACATTGTCAATGGAGTGAGCTTTAATTTGAGAAAATTAAAGTGAGTTTGTTGATATTGCATTCGTAAAACAAAATATCTTATTTTTATCAACTCTTTCATAATTTTGAATGATATTTACATATATTTTTAATAACTTTAAATAATATGTATCTAAGTTTTTAATTATATAGTGTAAATAGTATTGGTATTTGGTTATAAGAATAAGAATGGATAATATATAAAATCATTACAATGTATTAATAATTTTCTAGATATTTTGAATTATTTGTATTTTTAATTAAGTAATAAGGGATTAAAATTTAACATATATGTTAGATATTAATTTTAAGAATCTTTAAGAAATTTAGTGTAATTACATATTAATCTGTAGAGAAGTTGCATGAAATATAGAATTATGAAATTTTTGGTAGAGTCTTGGTTTCCTATTAGTCTAATTATTATGGTGTTATTAGTTTTCTAGTATTTTTAACTTATACTTGAGAACCAATCATATCTAATTTTGAGGAGTGGTTGAAATTAAAGATCAATAGAAAACAAAGAATTTATAATCATTCAAGCAATAGAAATCTCTATTTAAATTAGAGAAATAGACATCAAAAATTTAATTTCTTAAAATTTAGATAAAAAAGTTAATTTAGTAAAATATGCATAAATTAGAGAAATAGACATCGAAAAGTTAATTTCTCAAAACTATAGATTAGAAAGTTAATTTAGTAAAATACCTATGTTGATGGAGTGAGTGGACTATAACCTAGTTTAGAGATTTTTCAGCGTCCAAGAAGCCCTCTTTTTACATAAAACAAGTCAATAAACCTTATGGCAAATACTCTAGTGTGTCCAACATCTCATTATATCCAATATAATGACATAGGATACCCCTTTTACATATAACCTATCAAGAAATGCTACTAGAGATGCTCTGGTGTGTCCCATCTGTCATTGTATAAAATACAATGACATTGGGTTATATAGATGAACATAAATTTCTTTATTTTTTAATTAATTATATATGCAAAATTATTAAAAATTAAAAGTCGAATTTTATTCCATTTTCAAATTAAATTTAATGTCAAATCCTATGTCATTTCAATTTAATTGTGATATACCAAAAATTTCACCAAACCAACACAATGACATGGAGTACCTATCATCATAAATATATCAAATTGTATAGATTAAAATAAATTACGTTGTAGCCTTCATTCAGAAGAGATTGGTGCCTCTAGGCAAGTAGATGTTTGCTAACCTAAGGGGTTTGGTGCCTCCTATGAGTGGGTGCTCACAAAGGAACCGATGCAATTAAGTAGGTGCTTAATTTACATCATAAACAACAACAAATTCATGGTTTTTTCCTTCGAGGTTCAACGTGAAAATACCAGTGTCAACATGTTTGTGTTGTTTATGTGATAGATTGTATGAACATATGAATTCTTAAGCATGTTGCTCACTTTCTTTATGAATGAATGCTCTCATCAGTAACAAACAATTGAGGAAAGAACTACAAGCATATTTAGTAAAAAGTTTTAATAATCTCACTATCACTTATTCACCCCCCTCCTAGTAATTCCTTATTTCATAATACCTTGCTCCTAAGTGCTTCAACCCAAGCCCCTACACATAAGCACAAAGAAGAAAACTATGTTTTGCCTCCGTGGAGGTAGATTAATGTGTAAAACCCATAATCAAATCAACATGTATCTTACAAATGCATGACACATATGAACAAAAACTCATAGGTTCTCTTGCTACCCATATGAAATATACACATTATACCTTCAACACCTCACGACTCCTACTCACCCTTCATCCAAGTCACTTCCTAGATTAGGGATAATCTTATCCCAAATAGAAGTGTAATTGAGCTCTCTCTTAGTTTCTCTAACTCAAACTCTCATGAACTAACATGATATTACTCAATTTAAATCTTCTCTTCTTGATAGGGTCAAATTATATAGGTTTGTTGCATCCTTCGGGAGAAGGATTAAGAATTTAGGAAAGTTCCATAGTAATTGACCCTTCTTAAAATCATGAAGTAGTAGGTTTAGTTGATATTTTTGGGATTGATAGAATCTAGAAGCTTTAACCATGGTTTCTCCTAGTATAAGGAAAAGTCAAAAAATTTGTCTTGGTTATGCGTTACATCATAGTCATCATATGAATGATGTGAGTATCATGGGGGTGACCATTTTGTTAAAAGGGATAATCAGATAAGATAAAGTGTGCATTAGGGCCAACAAATATAACAACTGACACTTGTCTCTCATAACGACTGAATGTGGGAAAAATAGGCTATGAGACTCCCTCTCACTCTCAATCACTATGTCTCCCACACATACACACAGATATAATCCCTCTCTCCTCCCCTCTCTCTCCCCCCTCTTATTTCTCTCTATCCCTCCCCCTCTCTCTCTCTTCCCCACCAACCAACCCCCATATCACTTTCTCTCTCTAACCCCCACTCCCTTTTCCTCCTCAATCTCTCCCTCTCCCCCCATTTAACTTAGTAGTAATCATGATGGTAGAAATTACATATCTAACACAATTTTCTATCTCAACAAGCTTTACCTGGAGTCAATGTTTTATTTTTACATATCTTCATAATATGTATTTTATTTCCTGAGCTTTCTTATTTTAGAAATGGAATCTCAACTTGTAGTGTAGGTGGAGCATAAACAACTATACATGGGTTTAGAGTAGGAGAAGAGATAGAAATTTTGACACTCTCTTCCTTCCTTTACTATTAAAAAACATCTTATGATTATTGAGTCATGATTTATATGGTATCAATGAAAAAGAACATTTCTACTAGAGAAATGACAAATTTTGAATCATAGAATCCCTTCAAATCATCTGAAATCCCTTCCAAATCCATGTTTCTTCTTGATTGCACATTTCTTAAGAATTTTATTGCCACTGGGAATATATTAAATGAAGGGAAACACTTTTTTATGAATGTTTCATTGCTCTTAGATGGTTATCAGAAATCTAATGGTTGTAAGACTCAATAAATAAGTTTACTTTGAAAAGTAATAAGTTTATATAAAATATTAGGGACAATGCCAATGTAAAAGTAAATGAGACAAAAAAGTGGAAGAAAAAGAATTAAATAAAATAGAAAATGAAAATCGGGGAGAAAAGAATTCGAAATGGGAAATGGAAGGTAATGTTTGTTGGTATTCCATTTAACCTAGTCCTACTCGTCTCCTCTTGTAATTTAAATATCAGAGGGTTTTTTTTTATTGTTGGCCAGCAATGGAGGATACGTTGAGATCTATAGGTTGCATCATCATTAGGGTATGGTGAATTGAGAGTTGAGCAACCATTCAAAGGTTGGATTTCTTGTTTGTATTTCCAAAGTAAAATATGTGTTATGGTGCATTTTATGTTATTTTTGTGTACATTATGTGTGTGAAACATTCTACTTTGACTTATGTAAATGTTATCCTTGGTGTCTTAATTGTGGAAATGAATAATTTCAATTATACTTTTGTTCTTCCACCTAAAATAAAATTCTTGAATGTAAATTGACAAATTCCAATAATTATGAATTAGCCAACATTTACATTGAAAACATCTATGGTTTTTTATAATTTTTTAGAGTGAATTTTGTGTTAACTTTGAATTTCCAAGCGAAAACATGTAGTTCACTCCAAAAAACTAACAACAATATGGCTCACTATGAAAATATATACTCAAAAAGATTTTTGGTTTCCTTTGATTGACTCCTACATTATTTTGGAGGGGTTTCTAATTTTTATTTGTATAATATCGATGAACAAGTTAATGTTGTTGTTTTATTTTTTTAATCTAATTGTTATTGTCGTCCATGAATTTGTGAAAAGGATTATGTTCATTGAGAAATTAGCAATCCCACACTCTATTTAGAAAACGCTAATTGATGTTGCACTCAATAATTTTACCTTTATTTTAGTTATATGTTGCAATGCGATCATCATTAATATTGTTTGCATTCATATGGATTATATGTCTCTCTCTATCCAATCCTAGACATTGATTGGTGGATTAGTACTAGTTTTCATGTGTTCTTGAATAGGTGGGAATTTTTCATCAGCTATGTGGATGAGATATTTGGAAATAAATTAAACATGAATGTATATTTTTCTAGTCAAATTGAATTCTAGAAATTCTTCTATTTATTAATGGCAATCACAAGAATAATTAGATTTCCAATAAGATGTGAAGAAAACAAATGTGATAATACATTCCTAGTGTTCTAATAATGAAAATCATCTACATTTTCATTGTCCACTAGTGACACCAAAATAAACTAAAGAGCATGAGAATATGGTTGTTTTCATTCTAGTCAATTCAAATTGGAAGTATGGTTAGTCTTGAACCATCATTAGGAGTCTAAAGTGTTTTCACAAATATTTTTAGTTGATATTGTACTCACAAACACAAGCACCTATACTTATGAATAATATCTGATAGTATACAAGTACATACATATGATTTTTAATTGTGATATTACTTCATAAAACTACTTGTGTAGACATCATTAGTATCTAGTCACTAGAATAAGAATTTATTGCATAGGTAACCACAATTGTGTATTAGGCTCATCCATCTCGAAGAATACTTTGAGTTTTGACAATATACCGCATTTTTAACAAAGAAGTAATGTTTTTTTGAATGGGTATTCGCGAGATCTTTAGTTCATTAAGAAATTTACTCTAATTAAAATTGATGATAAAAACCATACCATGATGGAATCTCAGCTTCAATAAATTTTTTGAGAGATCTAATGCAATTGGACATTGACATGCAAAGGAGTTACACTGAAATTAAAGTTCGTCACAATTTCTTTGTAGAGTCTTGGTTAGTGTGATAGTGATGGTATTAGTACTTGGTTGATGTGAGAAAGTTACAACAGAAAGAAAGCCACACCTTTAATAGTTGCACTCAAAGAAAACAGATGTCGTATTTATCTTTAATATGATATTTATTGTATTTGCATAATTTATAATTCTATAGTATTCACACTATTGGTATTCATATAATGATATCATTGAATTATTACAATAGTAATGCTACATCATAATTGTTACTATCAAAATATTTCTTTTCAATGAGGAATATCATTATATTATGTATGAGGATATACATGTTTCGGTTTTCGAAGGACTTCTCAATTTTATCAAGTTCATTAACAAGGATCGAAGCTATTGAAAAGGATTGTATATTGTTACTCGTAGGAACTAAACTTGGTTGTGGAGAGTAATGATCATTTCTCTCAACCGCTCTTGAGAAACCCAATTAACAATTATACAACAATATATAATTATTATTATTATAATATATTAAAAATATTATTAGAGATTTTACTATGATAATAATTCTATATAATAATATCATACACATTATATTTTATTCATAATTTCATATTCATATTAATAACTTTTATAATGTTATTATATTGTTATTACTATTATAATTTAATAGTGTTTTTTATTAATTAATTATATAACTATATGTTGTTATCAAGATGTTATTATAACATTGTCATTAGTATATTTTTAATATTCATTTATTTAATATTATATTTAATAAATGATATTATTATTATGAGATGTTATATATATAGTTTTTCTTATCTCTATATAATAATTGTATTATTTTATATTATTTTTATGTTATTATTACACCAATTAACTTATGATTTATATTTCTCACATATTTCTTATTAAGGTTATCATTTAATACTTATTTGGTTATTTCTCTTTATTTTTTTCCTTTTTCCTTGACATCTTTGGCTCCTAGTGTTTTGGTGTCGACATTTCGCTCTTGCTTTCGGTATTGCATCTTTTTTATTTGACTATTTTTCCAAAGGTGAACCATCCTTTAGATTCAAACTATTGATAAAATTGACAAACATTTTGAATAATATCAGTACACCTACAAATTAAAACCACAAAATAATAAAAACAATCAATAGATATCACCATATAAATTACAGAAAAAGAGATCAAAAAGTCAAATTTTCAATGAATCTGTATTGGTGAAGTGTGATACTATTCACTTGTTTATGGATCATATGGTATTATGGAAATTGAATCCTTGTCTATACTGCAAATATTATAACTTTGAAAATAATGTGGTTTCAACATGGGTAAATCTAACTAAGAAAGGTTAGAAGCCATGCAAGACACCAATATGCAACTTCAAGAAGAAAATTCAAACTTATGGTAGAAGCTCTGGATGACTGATTAGAGAATATAAGAGACAAAAATGAACCTTAACACATGAAAAAGATTATTTCCATTGCTAAAGTATTGAATTGATATATTCCAAGACTCCCTCAATATGGTTATGGTATATTAGGAAAACAACATAATGCAACATGTGAAATTGCCAAGGAAGTTCATTTAAATGGGTACCTAGAAGAAGAATAACCTCACTCAATTCATGAATTGGTTCTGAGTAGAATTAGAAAGGAAGGAAGAAGGATTGTAAAATATATAACGATTTGTATAAGAGATCTTGGAATTAATTCCACCTCCCACTACAACTATTGAACCACACCATGAAATGACAAATTTGGTACGCTAACATTCCTTAGAAATTTCTAAAGAAAATTTTGTCGAAATTATAAACCAAACCAGAGGCATTGGTTCTAGATTGTTAAGATGTATGGTCTATAATGGACAATGGATATGTAAGATAAATAAAGGAATCCTAAGCCTCACTATTACCAAATCGAGGGTCAAGCATGATGGCCCAAATTTATTTATTGAAAGAAAAAAAGTCACAAATAATAAGACCACGTTTGGGAAGCAAAAGATCTTGGAGGAATTTCCCTACTCATTTGATTCAACCATGAGAAGTAGTGAACGAGGGTAGTAGAACACCACCACTCCATAATTTTTGTGGTTAAGTGCAAAAGTGAAGATATAAGAAAATTGAAAATACTTTCCTAGACTGGCACTTCGAAGAAGTAGAAAATTACTTATATGGAATAATGAGAGGAATGCTAATAGGACTAAAACAAGAATGTAGCCCTTTTTTTCTATATTGCCAAAAAAGGGGCCATTAAGCTGTCAATTACAGGTGCTCAAAGGTATTTTCATTAGATGGGAGAAAATACCATGAGGTAACATCTTGTTGGGAGAAGAAAGTTCCATTCCATATGCTAGATTGATTTTAGAGGAGGAACAATAAGAAGAGTTCCTCTAGCCAAGAATGAATTTAGAGGAATATAGAAAATAGCAGTATGATAAGAATTGCATATATCAATGCTAAGTATTTTTTCTTCCAATGCAAAATAAGCTGAAATTAGGAATAAAATCATTCGAAGCTCATCCAAATATTATCTCTAGGAACCACACAAGAAAGAGAAGGGTGTGGAGGATGGAGAGTAAATGGAATGAAAAAGAATTACATATGCATTAGAGAAAAATTGCTGAAAGAGTTATAAAACACAGGTGGTTTCTATCACCATCAAAGAGGACAATGGGCTTATTCTTACGACAAAGGTGCCACCATTCTAGTTTCTTACTATAATTATTCAAAATAAGGCTCCATTCTCATAGATATATTTTAGATTAGGGTAGAGAAGGCAATGACATTTCTTTGTTCTTTTGTTGTCCAAATATTAAGGTATTCCATCATCGTCATGGTTATATCTTATTGATGACTATCACTAAAAACAATGTAGGTGTATGATTATTCAAATGCTTTAGGAATAAGAAGGCGCTATGATTGGACACCAAGGTGGTCATTCAAGTGACATTTTTGCATACACGGATTTTTAAAGAGAATGTATGAATGGAATGGTACTATTTCCATGATTTTGGAAACTTATTATTCCTAATATAAGAAGGAAATCCACACATCCTCTTATGGCATTCCATCTTCATTAAGGTTTCATCCTATTCATGACTCCCACTTGAAAAAATGTAGGTGTATGATTATTCGAATTCTTTAGGTATAAGAAGGTGTTATGATTAGAAACCAAGGTGGTCATTCAGGGGACATTTTTGTAGAGATGGATTTCTAGAAAGAATGTATGAATGGAATGAGACTCATTCCATGTCGGAAAGTGATTATTCCTAGTAGAATAAGTAAATCCACACATCCTCTTATGGAATTTATACTTGATGTAATAGTTGTTAGCATCTCATTTGACAAACATTGACTAGAATATGACTTGGCTACACTGAATAGATAGATGGATCATCTCAAAGTTTGAGAGAGATGGGAATGAATTTTAATTCTAGCATTCACATCTAGAGATTGCTCAAATATCATTTTCATTGCATATACTTTTACATAACATGAATAAGTGATCCATGAACTAGAGATCAAACCATAGTTATAATTAGAGCTAGTAGCCAATGTTGTCAACTACAACCAAATCTAAAGTTAGAGCTCTAGCTCATAGCTAGAGCTACAACCACATTCAAGAGAAGTTACAGACATGAGGTAAATTAATCCAACTTTGTTCCCTCTAATATTTTAGAGACCAAAATTCCTCTCAATCAGGAGGCGTGATCCAAAATGGATTTGGACAATTGAATAATTGCAAGATTTAGTACTTAAACACACTTTGTGATCCAGGGGATCAAAAAAATGCTCAAAATCACTAGAAACTAGTGCTATATCACATCTCTCATCGTCTTGAATCCAACATCGCTTGAATCGCCTCAAAGCGACATTGTATGCTCATTTGCATTCTGAGGTTTTGGACAAACACCTGAAAAGACAAGTAGCAGGGTTAATTGGCCTACTAAATCGGCTCCTTTGTTAGCATACATCCTACCCACTCCTGGCATACCTCTATTGAATCAATCCCAATTGAGTTCATACTCTATAATTTGACTCATCTTTAAATCATACATTGGAAATCAATCCTTCTTGAGGTTGTATGCGGTTGTAAGGGTTGTACATAGCTCTCTTTGGTCCTAGATGTTTATTAGTGGTGAAATAGTGATTATCATGTGCCATTGGTTGAATAGATGGTTATCTTAAACTGAGTCAATGAGATATATGGGCATAGGTTAAATGTGAATATAATGTTTTCCATTCAAATTGCATTATATGAGTTTTTGTGTACTAATGACAATCATAAGACTAACTCCAATGAGAATATGACAACACACTTGCATGCTAAAAAATCCCTTCTGTGTCATTCGTGAACATCCACAACCATATCTTCTAGAATTTGTAGTCATTTGGTGATAACCATGGTAGATGATAGAGCATCATATTATGGCCATTGTTATTGTAGTGAATTACAACTATGAGGTTGATTATTCTTGAACCATTTTTAAGAGTATGGAGCATTGTAATAAAGCTTGCTAGTTGATATTACATTCATAAAAAAAAATAGAACCTCTAATTTTTAATAATGTAGGGAAATACGCATGTATATATGTATATATTTTTTTAAATTTTGATATGGTGGCATAAAACTACCAATGTAAACATCATTTTCATCTAGTTACTAGAATAAAAATTGATAACACAGAGCCCTAAAATAATCTTTTGAGTGTTTTAAATTAATTGCACTAACAAATAGCGAGTTTGTTTATTGGAATTTTAGGATAGCTTCAATAAATTAAGAATTCCACTATAATCATGATTAAAAACACACACCAAACCATGATAGTCTTAAAACCGGGAATCATAAGAGATCTATTGCAGTTGCATATCAACTTATTGAAGATAAAACTCTTAGTGATCAAGTATTTGTAGAGTCTTGATTTTTATTGGCATGATTACTACAATGTAATAAGGTGGTTTCCTTATTCAATATTAATAACAATGAAAGAATCATACCTCTAATCTTCATGAGTAGTTGCACTCATGCACTCATAACTAATTAGAGATCAAAATGATTGTAATCATTTAAAGAACAAATATCTTTATATAAGTGAGATAAGTAGAGGTAACAATATTATTTTTGCAATGTAGTATTCTTGGTAAAGTGAGTAGGCTATATATCCTCATTCATGAATCATTTAACAAGCAAGGAACCCCCTTTTGCATACAATATGCCAATCATGTCAAAAGAGGCTAAGGTTGTCTAAGACATGTTCCATGGTTTGTACATATGACAAAACATATGTTCAACATATTTTATACATTACAACCTAGTGAATTCCACATGTTCCTGTATTAATCATGTGCCAACATATCTAATACAATTACATGAGGCATAATTGTAGCCCTTAAAAGGGTATACACTTTACTTGGATGGATCGAGATCCATCTTAGTCTTAAATATCTTAAGCTTCTAGCTTCTTAAAGACTTTAGAAAAAAATTATATGTGAGTTTTCTTTTCACAATCCATTATTTTTTAAAATTTTATTTAATTTAAAATTTCAATTAATTTTATATAAAATATTACTAAAATTGGAAGTGAAATTTTATTCTTTTGCGACGAAAATAAATATCAGATTTTATTTTATATTAATTATTATATATTAAAATTACTCATTGCTGGCCACGACACAATGACATAAAATAAAAAATAATGTAAATTTTATAGATTAATATAGAGTCATGTTTAGTTTTATATAATATTATATATATATATATTTTTTTTAAATGTATTTTATATATATAAACTTTAAGTATTTTATTTTTTCTAATTAAATGGTAATACAGACCTAATGCAAAATAAATATTAAAAAAAAAAAAAACAAAATTTAAAATCTGGTATAACCTAATAACAATATATATCAATATAAATCTAAAAGTTCAGGCTGACCGAAACCAAGCATTCAAACAAAGGACAAGTACAAAAAAACAAGTGCACGCGTATGTATTTATAAAATTATTTTTTTATATTAATTTTTATTGATGTCACTCCGGCCCTTTATTTTATGGCCGGTAACAACTACAGCATATGAGAGGATTATGAGACTAAACACATCGTCAATGGGACCAAGTTTTAATTTGAGAAAATCATTCAATATATACGACGTTGTAATAAATTTAGTCGGTTGTTTTGCATCTCGTAAAACATAAAATATCTTATTTTTATTATTTCTTTCATATTTTGGATGATATTTACCTATATTTTTTAATAATTTAAATAAATGTATTATTTGTTTTTTTAATTAATAGCGGTAAAATAGCATTGTTTTTAGTTATAAGAATATTTTTAATGATATTTATATATATTTTTAAATAAATTTTAAATAATATGTATTTATGTTTTTATTAAATAGTGTAATAGTATTGGTATTTAGTTATAAGAATAAGAGTTGATAATATATAAAATCAACTATCATGTATTGGTAAAAAAAAATGAGATATTTTTGAATTAAGTAGTAATGAGTATTAAAATTTAACATATATGTTAAATATCAATTTTAAGAATATTAAGGAAATCTAGTATAATTAGATATATGCAAAAAGTGTATGAAAATATAGAATTATCAATTTATTTATTTTTTTGCAGAATCTCAGTTTTTATTAGTATGATTACTATGATGTTATTAGTTTTTCTAGTGTTTATAAGTTATACTTGAGAACCACACATATCTAATCTTAAAGAGTAGTTGAAATTAGAGATTAGTAGAGAACAAAGGATTTATAATCATTCAAGCAACATAAATCTCTGCATAAATTAGAGAAAGAGACATCAAAAAGTTAATTTCTCAAAATTACAAATTAAAAAGTTAATTTAGCAAAATATCTACCTTGATGTAGTGAGTGGAGTGTAACTGTTTTTATAGAATATTCAACAACCAACAAGCTTCTTTTTTACATAAAACATGTCAATAAACCTTATGACAAATTCTCTAGTGTGTCCCACGTCTCATTATATCCAATACAATAACATAAGCTACCCCTTTTTACATAGAACCTATCAAGAAATGCTGCTAAAGATGCTCTAATGTGTCCCACCTGTCATTATGTCCAATACAATGACATTGAATTATAACATTGTATTGGGTTATATAGATAAACATAAATTGCTTTTTTTAAATTAATTATGTAAATTAAAATTATTAAAAATTAAAAGTCAAATTTTATTCTATTTTGATATTAATATTAAATATCAAATCTAATTATTATATACCAAATGTCACAAAATCAACACAATGACATGGAGCATATTTCATTATGAGTTGATAGATTATATAGATTATAAATAAATATATATATTATATATTAATTTATTAAGAATTTTAAAAATAAATATATATTGTATTTAAATTTATGGAACATATAATAAGAATTTTTTATTTTATTTTAGGATTATTTATTTATTTTCATTAAAAATTAAATATCAAATTTTATTTTTAGTTTACTTATAATATATATATATATAAATATTAGATATCAAATTTTATTCCATGTTGGTAATACAGCTAAATATCAAAATTTATTTTATTTTAATGGTTATATACCATTCAAATAGATTCAACATCTAAATTTTTAAATTTAAGGGCCTTCAAAAAACTTACGCGACCAAATAAACAATCTATATATTGATATCAGTATGGAAGTTGAAACGTAATAGGGAACGATCATTCAACCAAGACAATGGAAAAAAACAATGGGAAAAACCAACACGCTTGCAACATTTAAAAAATAACAATTCTTTTATTCTTAGAGGTCTGTCAGAGACCATCTGGCATAGGTTCAGGGGAGCAGATAATATTCTAGTGATGCATTGTTGGCATTACCTTAGAAGCTTTTGGTTCAAGTTCACAACTGTTGTTGGTTTTGGGTGGAACACTTGCAGAGGAAGAAGAGAAAGAGAACATGGTTGCTAATCTGAATAATGATTGACAGATGCTGCTGATAGTAGTTATTGATAACTTTCATAGTCTTGCTCAAGATATTTCGTCTCTATATATCTTCTTTTCATCAAGGTCATGTAATGGCCTATTTTGGTTTCCCCTCTATGCCTGGGATGAATGATGTAATGTAATTGGTTGTCATATGCAAATTTCTGATGTATCCTCACTTGGTTGGATGGATGATCCCCACTTCGTTGGGTGATGGATGTATTTATAGAGTCTTTTGTGATAGGAAGGTCAGTTATGATGTATAAGCCATGGTTCTTTTTAAAGAATGTCTTTTTGCAGATCTTGCCTACAATCAGGGGGAGCATGTTCAACATGTACTCAGGGGGAGCAGAGCAGATATTTCAGCATGTACTCAGGGGGAGCACAACCCTTTGCCCTCGATGACAAAGGGGGAGAATGATCTTGAGGATCTTGGGGTTGCCATCAAGTCCAAAGGGGGAGATTGTTGGCATTTTGGTACAGGTTTGGCAGTTTTGGTGCTATGGCATAAGTGTTGTCCTTGATGGCAACTCTCTCTAGTGACATATCACAGTTTAAGCACTCAGAAAGGAGAAAAAGACATATACGCAGGTTCACTTTGATGAAGCCACATATACATGCGGGTTGGATGTTCCCAAGGCGCGTATGCGTATACACGCACTTTCATGCAAGGAAAAGCACATACATGTGGGAAAACTTATTTTTGGTCTATGGTATTTAGTCCGTGGTATTTAAACCTATGGTTTTGGGCCATGGTATCTCGTCATAAGTGTTGATCCCAAGTATTGGGTCCATGGTATTGAAATTGTTATGGTTTTGGACCGTGGTATTGTTAAAGGCCTAAGGCTATAAAAGAGGAAGGAGATCATTTGGCAAGTGATCATCTGAATTATTGAATATCTGAAATGTGTTAGATCTGGAATACTACGATTGGGTTATGGTATAGATATGGATCTGAAGGAAGAAGGAACCTGAGCGCAAGGAGAAGGATAAGTTCTTTTGATGGGTCAAAATCTTAAGGCTTGAATGATAATATCTTTGTATGATCTTGATCTGTTCTATGTGACGCTTGCTTGATCTATAAATCTGGCAATCTGGGTAAACTAATATCTAATCATTTGAAGGGGTAAATTATCTTTATAGATCTGTACACAGGTTCAGTGAAGTGAAGATGCGTATACACGTAGCTTCTATAAGTCAAAAGTGCGTATACACAGGTTGATCTTAGCACAGAAGCATATACACGTACCTTTACTAAGGAAAAATGCATATACGCAGGTTTCTCTTAACACAGAAGCGTATGCACGCAGGTTTCTGAATACTGAAGTAGCGTACGTCTCATAAATTATGTTCCAGCTACTTCTGTTGATTATTACAGTGATCTGGGTTCAGAATTTGAGGTGTGATTATAGTTGTTATGGTCTGGGTACAGTTATCAGAGAAGTGTTTATTATGATTCAGTCTTGATTGGTGAAAAGGTGTTTGGTTGATGCAGAAATTCTTGATGATTGATTAATGTTACTTGTGGATCCAGTTTGAAAATTTATGAAACGTGGTCCCTGGAAGGAAGAGAAGGTTGTAGCCTTCTGCAGGTAGCAGTCTGCATACTACTATCTCAACTAGTTCAAGAACTAAGGGGGTTGTAGCTCCCTTCTAGGAGAAGCTGGAAAATGAGAGAGGGTTGTAGCTCTCCGCAGGTAGCAGCCTGCGTACTGGTAAAGGACTGCACCAGTACAGAATCTTTGTAAAAGAAGTTTCTAATTAAAAAAAGATAGAGACGAATTGCAGCAGGTGGTTTTCACCCACATTGGGTTTCACCTTATATCTTGTGTTTTTATGTGTGGTTGTCTTATGATCTGTTTTATTGTTCCTGGTAACTGTTTATATGACTCTGGTGCATAACTTAATTATCGACATCTATATAATGAAGTAAATTTTAAATCTACATAGTATGCGCGGGTTTCCTTATCTGTAGTTGCGTATATACGCGGGTTCATCTAACTGAAGTAGTGTATATGTTCTGGGTTTTAAAAAGGAAATAATTGACTAGATAATACTAATTCAGCCCCCCTCTTAGTATTATTTCCAACAAATTGTGTGGAAATCATTTGAATTAACTTCCGGGTAAGGATTGCATGATGATTATGAATGCGTAATAATCATCAATTATTTATGATTGGGGAAAGGATGACAACCATTATGGCTGGAATGCGGACTCATGATCTTGTGTTAAGTTTGTTTGACGGGACAAATGACTTAAGTAAATATGATATTAATTCTCAAAACATCGTCATTTCTCTATTGATTGTGGTAACGTTCTCTATTGTTGTTTTGAATCGTAGAAGTGTAAAACAATTGCATACAAGTGAACCAGTCACAGGTACAGTAGCCATGGGAGGAAGAACTATCTAGTATGAACCTCTAGTGTTCATGGTATTGGATGAAGCCCATGTAATAATCCAGCATGCAAGATGGTTGCAATATATGAATAGATTGCAGGGATTTCATGAGAAGGTGACGTTGGAATTTAAGCAGAATATGCAAAAGGACATCATAGCGGTAAGAAGCAGATGTATAATGGTCTTCAAAGTGGTCATAGCCAAATTCACTGGACTTCTAGTAGAGGGTACGAAATGATAGAAAAACACATCCTTCTACATAATGCGGTTGAAGTATTCTAATATCTAGGCGAACAACTGGTGCGAACAAGAAAATGGATTCATCCTTCGGTGTTAAGGAAGTCGTTGCAAGAATTGGCCATCATTGTGCAAAGGTACATTACCTATGACGGTTGACATGATGTGGTAAAGCCCCACCAACTGAAACTTCTAGCCATTTTAAAACATAAAATTTTAGTTTATCTCTCGTTTTATTTAAATTCCCTATTACATGATGTCACCCGTCAAGTTAGGACAACAAAGGAACCACAAAAATAATACGTCATCATTGATTGATTAAATTGATTAACATGAATCGAATGGCCCAACAGTAGTTAACCTGGGACAATGTTGTAAATCCTACTTTGGCTCCACCTCCAAAAAACACAGTAACAAAGCAACAAGGGCCGAGAACACCATGTCTGAGAAGGACACTAAAAAGAAAGAATTCCCCTATGCCACTGAACCCAACAAAACATAGATGCTCTGGGTGAGTGAGAGCCCAGCAACGTATCACAAGTTAAGTAGATGAGGTTGGACCATCCCACACACCACCTCCAAGTCTACAAAATTCCCCTTTGTAAGACTATGAGGACGAAGTGGCTAGGGTATTAGAAAACATGGCAATATTTGGTGAGGGTAGAGAACAATCCAGGAATGTTGAAGAACAAAATTATACTCCCAACCAGTCTGCCCTCGTTCATAGCCATGGTTGTTAGCAAACGCTGCCATTCACTGATTCTATGGACAAACAAAGGGAACCAATCAATTTTGAGGAAAAACTCCTTGACAAGGAGGTACATGAAGAGGAATTCATTAGAGAAGAAAATTAGATAGTAGACGCCAGTCCAGTGGAACCCCCAACAGAAGAAAATTCTACAGATGAAACCTTGGGAGATGAAAATCAACCAGGTAATACTATTTTTCTAAGTCCCCCAAGGATGAGGCCTAGTCAAAAGAAAACCCAGAGAATGGCAATTGTTCAGGAGACACAATTGTATGGGATCTCCTAGAAGAGAAATCGATGATAAAGAGGAGCTAGGAGGTGAAGATCCATCGGGAGATACAGTTCCAGTTGGAACCTTCCCTGATGTTGACATAATACCACCTGTATAGGAACCAGAGAACAGTGCATTTAACCCACCGCCGATTGGAAGTCCTAGAATAAAGAAATCCTACAGGGATAGGCTCAAAAAATTCTTAATGAGTATAGGAAACAAAAGTGAATAATTGGGTAGCTAAGGAAGTGGTTAGAAGAAGCCATTAGAGCCATGAATTTGAAAGTAGAAAAAGAGACTAGAGGAACATAGACAAAACATTGTTCTGGAAAGGATGCTGAAACCCAAATTGAGGATCTTTTTGCCTGTCCAAAGGAAACTCAAATAGAGCCATGTCTTGTAAAAGACACTGGAATGCAAACTGAAGACCCCAGTGTTTTCTCACATGAGACCCAAATAGACTACCCTACCGTGGATACAGTTGTTCAAACAGATGCTTAAGAGGACATTCAAATTGGTCATTGCATGATTGAAGGAGCAGTTGAAACTACTATCCAGACCAATCCCATGGAGACTTAGGATGGAGAAACCCAAAGAGAGGAGACACCTGCTTATATCCCCCTATTAAGGGAGGCATTTATTAGTAGACTAAAAAATGAACTACTAAAGGTTCAGTAGGAGTTAGCACAACACAAGGAGGAGGTAGTTCCCCTACAGATACATAAAGAGTTAAAGAAAAAGTTTGAGGCATTTACAGTGACTGAGGATGAGACATTTTCTCAGTACAAGGCTGAACAAAAAAAGGTTGAGAAACAACGAGACAAATTACAAAAGGCTAAAGAGAAGTTGGAAATTGTCTGCTCTCTTTATTTAGATACCATTTCATGTAGAGCCCCTGCTACAAATTATGCCTTATTCCTCCTGGAGAGATACCTCCTGCTGAAATTCAAAGTTGTTAAGGCTGGGAAGTCTGTGGAAGTCAAAACTACCCTAGATTTTGTCAAGTGCTTCAGAGAATAGAACAAGTAGGTAGAACACCTCCTTTGTGAAATTTATATGAACGATTTCATTCTAGAAGGTGATAGAGATAGCAACCCTCACCCCTTTATAGGGGATGTACAACTCCAGACATTCCTCTCTTTTTCCACTAATCAACTCAAGTGGGCCACTGTTCACAATACTTTTAGGAAGTGTGAAGCAGGAATTGACCTATGGTTGAGAGGGAAACCAACCAAACCCCTGCATCTCTCGGTTAGACACAAAAAAATCATGAAGCGAGATGGTGTTGTCGGTCAACTGGGCCCATTTCACATGGATATTGTACAAGATGGAAATGAGTGCTTCCAAGAGATTAAGGAGGAAGCCCTGTTTGTAGCCAAACAAAGCTGAGAGGTCTCTAGCATTACTATTAGAAATCAAGAACCATTTTGATACTAGAAATTTAAAGTTGTCTCCTCTTGTTTCTACAAGTACAGTAACATGGCTTTAACCATGGCGCTTGAATGGATAGGATGTCGATATAAGAGTTCGATCATATGGTATCCTCTATATAAGTATCGTTGTGACTACACCTTAAGGGATTAAGATGTTACCCAGGCTTTTGCTATACTAAAGAAGAAAAATGGCTTCAAAAATCATAAGGAGGAGGTATATCCTACCTACTCCCTAACTTAGCTACACATCAATTATTTAATTGCATGAGGACATGCAACAAGGTAAGTTGGGGAGTATGTTGGGTCAAGAAAAAGGTATTTTTCCTCTTTAGTGATCGCTTTATTTCACTTTCATCCTTACATGATTATTTCTTTTTATGGATTGAAACAAAGGAAATAACATCTAAAGTTGGATGAAAGCACTTGGTAACAAATTAGATAAATCTAGTACAAGAAACTGACTTTTTACTATCCTTGTGTGGAGAAGACATGGATTGGTCAATAGTCATTCAATCGACAGAGCAGCACCAAGCTATAAAAGGAAAAAACAATATGTGAGGTAGGCAAGGCAATGAGAGACTAGGCAGACTAATGCTATTTCATGAAAAGATCAGATTATGTATGGAGAAATCCTCAGGATCCCCTGATCTTGAGGATTCTCTTTTATCTATTTATTTTCTAAATGTAATATATAAGGCTAAAAGGCAAAAATGCATAGAGTTTAGACTTTCATAATTTGTAAATATCCTTTTTTTAGAAATATAATATTGTTATCTCAGTGATGGTGTAATCTTGTTACTTATATTAATTAAGAAAGACGGTGTTTGATCCATACTTAGATTCTGAGTATTTCTTAGTGCAGACTTCTAGCGACTCTCGGCCTCGCATGAGAAGCTCTACTACTTTCTGGTGTTATAATATTTCTACTTAGTCTTTACTTATTGTTAATATTTAGTTAATATCATTTCGCTTATTGTGAAGATTGACGATTCTGATTCATACTATTGTTCATTTAGATTCATACTTAGTTGTGTGACATATTTGAGTAACGCTTTGATTGGATTGCTTATGTTGGTTTCAATAGTAGATCATTGCGCATTCTGAGTTATGTTATCATAGATCTTAGAGATAGCATTAATCGATTTCCATAATTTTTTTATATAGTTCATATGTTGTTTAAATATCATTTATCGTTATATGATTTCTTGTTATTCAATTATCGGTTGTTGTTCAATTGAGATAGCCATTCAATTAGAATTTTTCGTTTAATTGAGATTGTCACTCAATTAGGATTTGTTGTTCAATTTGGATTTGCTATAGATTAGCATTGTTTTTTAGTTATTGTAGTTCTCTTTCTTGATTGAGTTAGTTAGTCTTAATTCCATTTGAAGATTACAGAGCATGATTATTTGCATTTGTAATCAGATTCATCTGATTTTGGAATAAGTTAAACAAAATTGTAGAGTATGTTAAGAGTTCTTTCAAAGTTATCTCTTCGATAGTTATTTCTTTCAGAATTGTGTGGATTGAGTTGAAGAGATAGTTATTAGTGATAGCAATGATTTACCATTAGATAACCTTTGAATTCACTACATATATTGTGTTGACACTCTTGAGATAAAAAAAACTTACCTCAGGTTGACAATTAACGTAGGAATTAAGATTTCCTGTAAAAAGACATCTTAGTGCACCAATAGCATTATCACTAGGGTGTGGTGAAATCAGAGTTGAGAAACCATTGAAATGCTTGATTTCTTGTTTTTATTTCCAAAGTAAAATATATGTGTTTATGGTGCATTTTATGTTATTTTTGTGTACATTATGTGTGTGAAACATGCTAATTTGACTTAAGTAACTTGTTATCCTTGGTGTCTAAATTGTGGAAATGAATCATTTTAATTATACTTTTGTTCTTCCACCCAAAATAAAATCCTCGAATGTAAATTGACAAATTCCAACAAATATGAATTAGCCAACATTTACTTTGAAAACATATATGGTTTTTTTAATTTTTTGGAGTGAATTCTATATTAGCTTGGAATTTGAAAGCTCATACATGTAGTTCACTCAAACTAACTAGCAACAATATGGTTGACTATGTAAATATAAACTAAAAAGAATTTTTGGCTTCCCTTGATTGACATTTACATTATTTTAGAGAGGTTTCTAAATTTTATTTATATAATATTGATGAAAAAGTTAATATTGTTGTTTTATTTTTTTAACCTAATTGCTATTGTTGTCTATGAATTTGTGAAAATGATTATGTTCATTGAGCAATTAGCAATCCCAAACTCAATTTAGCTAACACTAATTGATGTTGCACTATATAATTTTACCTTTATTTTAGTTATATGTTGCAATGTGATCATCATTAATATTGTTCACATTCATATGGTTTGTACATCCGTCTCTATCGAATCCTAGACATTGATTGGTGGATTAGTACTAGTTTTCATCTGTTTTGAATAGGTGGGAATTTTTAATCAGTTATATAGATAAGCTATTTGGGAATAAATTAAAAATGAATATATATTTTTCCAGTCAAATTGAATTCTAGGCATTGTTCTATGCACTAATGAAAATGGTAAGAATAATTAGATTTCCAACCAAATGTGAAGAAAACAAATGTGTGATAATAGATTCCTAGTGTGCTATTAATGAATATCATCCTCATAAAAATGGTCCACTAATCACAACCACAATAAACTAAAGAGCATGCTACTATGGTTGTTTTCATTCAATTCAGTTGAATTTGGAAGTATGGTTAGTCTTGAACCATTATTAGGAGTCTAAAGTGTTTTAATAAAGCTTTTAAGTTGATATTGTACTGACAAATGACACTAGCACCTCTTCTTCTTAATAATGCCTGATAGTATACAAAGTACATGAATATGAGTTTTAATTGTGATGTTATTTAATAAAACCATTGAGAAATTTACTATAATTAAAATTGACGATAAAAACCATTCCATGATGGAATCTCTGCATCAATAAAATTTTTGAGAGATCTAAGGCAATTGGACATTGAAATGCAAAGGTGTTAGACTAAAAACAAAGTTATTAGTCACAATTTCTTTGTCAAGCCTTGGTTATTGTGATAGAAATGGTATTGGTAGTTGGTTGATGTGAGAAAGTTACACCAGAAAGCAAGCCACACCTTTAATATTTTCACTCAAATTTGAGTAGAAAACACATGTCGTGTTTCTCTTTAAAATGATATTTATTGTATTTAAATAACTTATATTTTTATGTTATTTATAATATTGGTATTTATATAATGATATCATTGAGTTTTTATAATAATAATACTGCATCATAATTATTATTATAACAATATTTTTTTCAATGAGGAATATCTTTATATTCTGTATGAGGATATAAATGTTTCAGTTTTCGAGGGACTTTTTAAAGTTGTCAAAGTAATTAACAAGGATCGAAGCCATTGAAAGGGAGTTCATAAGGATAATTGTAGGAACTAAACTTGGGTGTGGAAGATAATCATCGCTTCTCCCGGCCACACTTGAGAAACCCAAT
>APFE031083545.1:83025-101514 GCA_000404065.3 Pinus taeda
TACCAATTAATCTATGATTTATATTTCTCGCTTATTTTTTATTAAGGTTATCATTTAATAATTATTTGGTTATTCCTCTCTTTTTTTCCCTTTTGTCTTGACATCTTTGGCTGCTAGTGTTTTGGTGTCAACATTTCCCTCTTGCTTTTGGTATTGCATCTTTTTTATTCAACTAATTTTTCCAAGGATGGATTGTCTTTTAGATTCAAACTATTGATAAAATTGACAAACATTTTGAATAATATTAGTACACCTATAAATCAAAACCACAAAATTATAAAAACAATCAATAGATATCACCATATAAATTAGAGAAAAAGAGATCAAAAAGTCAAATTTTCAATGTATCTATATTGGTGAAGTGCGATATGATTCACTTGTTTATGGATCATATGGTATTATGGAAATTGAATCCTTGTATATGCTACAAATATTATAACTTAGAAATATTGTGGTTTCAACATGGCTAAACCTAACTAAGAAAGGTTAGAAGCCATGCAAGACACCAATATGCAACTTCAAGAAGAGAATTCAAACTTATAGTAGAGGCTCTCAATGAGTGATTAGAGAATATAAGAGATAAAAATGAACCTTAACACATGAAAAAGATTATTTCCATTTCTAAAGGATTGATTTGATATATTCCAAGACTCCATCAATATGGTTATGGTATATTATGAAAACAACATAATGCAACATGTGAAATTGCCAGGGAAGTTCATTTAAATGGATAGCTAGAAGGAGAATAACCTACTCAATTTCATGGATTGGTTACTGAGTTAGAACAAGAAAGGGAAGGAAGAAGGATTGTAAAATAATAATAAGGATTTGTATGTAAGAGAACCATGGAATTAATTCAACTCCCACTACACTTTGAACCACCCCATGACCCAAAAACTAATTTGGTAATGCTAACATTTGCTTTAAGAGTGGTTCTAGAATTTTTTGTTGAATTAAAAACCAAACTGAGGCATTGTTCTAGATTTGTTAAAGTATATGGTTCTATATGGAATGGATGTAAGATAAATAAAAGCAATCCTAAAGCCTCACTATTCATCAAATCGAGGGTCAGCATTCATGGCCAAACTGTTTTATTGAAGAAAAAATGTCAAATAATAAAGACCACAATGAGGAAGCAAATATTCTGGAGGAATTTCCTACCTTCATTTGATTCAACCATGAGAAGTAGTGAATGAGGGTAGTAGAACACCACCACTCCATAATTTTTGTGGGTAATTGCAAAAGTGAAGATATAAGAAAACTGAAAATACTTTCCTACACTGGCACTTCGACGAATTAGCAAATTACTTAGATGGAATAAGTAGAGGAATGCTAATAGGACTACAAAAAAATGTAGCCCTTTTTCTTTTCTATATTGCAAAAAAAAGGGGCCATCAAGCTACCAATTACAGGTACTCAAAGGTATTTTCATTAGATGGTAGGAAACACAATGAGGTAACATCTTGTTGGGAGAAGAAAGTTCCATTCCATATGCTAGATTGATTTTAGAGGAGGAACAATAAGAAGAGTTCCTCCAGCCAAAAATGAATTTAGAGGAATATAGAAAATAGTATTATGATAAGCATTGCATATATCAATGCTAATTATTTTTTCTTCCAATGTAAACTAAGCTGAAATTAGGAATAAATCATTGGAAACTCATGCAAATATTATCTCTAGGAATGACACAAGAAAGAGAAGGGCATGGAGGATGGAAAGTAATTGGAATGGAAAAAGAACTACATATCCATTAGAAAAAAAAAAATTTGAAAGAGTTATAAAACACACGTGGTCTATATCACCATCAAAGAGAACAATGGGTTTATTCTTACGACCAAGGTGCCACCATTCTAGTTGCTTACTATAATTATTCAAAATAAGATGCCCTTCTCATAGATATATTTTAGATTAGTGTAGAGAAGGAAATGACATTTCCTTGTTCTTTTGTTGTCCAAATATTAAGGTATTCCATCATCATCAAGGTTATATCTTATTGATTACTATCACTTACAACAATGTAGGTGTATGATTATTCAAATGCTTAAGGCACAAGAAGGTGTTATGATTGGACACCAAGGTGGTCATTCAAGTGACATTTTTGCATACATGGATATTTAAAAAGAATGTATGAATGGAATAGTACTACTTCCATGATTTTGGAAACTTATTCCTAATAGAAGAAGGAAATCACACATCCTGTTAAGGCATTCCATCGTCATTAAGGTTGCATCCTATTCATGAGTCCCAGTTGAAAAAATGTAGGTGTATGATTATTCAAATGCTTTAGGTAGAAGAAGGTGTTATGATTGGACACAAGGTGTATTCAGATGCTTTTTGATTTAGAGATGGATTTTTAGAAATAATGTATGAATGGAATGAGACTCATTCCATGTCGGCAAGTGATTATTCCTAGTAGAATAACTAAATCCACACATCCTCTTATGAAATTTATACTTGATGTAATGGTTGTTAGCATTATTTGACAAACATTGACCAGAATGTGACTTGGCTTCATTGAATAGATAGATGGATCATCTCGAAGTTTGAGAGAGATGGGAATGAATTTTAATGCTAGCATTCACATCTAGAGATTACTCAAATATCAGATTCATTTCACATACTTTTACACAACATGAACAAGTGAGCCATGAACTAGAGATCGAACCATAGCTATAATTAGAGCTAGTAGCCAAAATTGTCACCTTCAGCCAAAGCTAAAGTTAGAGCTCTAGCTCATAGCTAGAGCTACAATCACATTCAAGAGAAGTTATAGACATGAGGTAAATTAATCCAACTTCATTCCCTCTAATATTTTAGAGACCAAAATTCCTCTCAATCAGGAGGTGTGATCCAAAATGCATTTGGACAATTGAATAATTGTAAGACTTAGTACTTAAACACACTTTGTGATCAAGCGGATCAAGAAAATGCTCAAAATCACTAGAAACTAGTGTTATATCACATCTCTCATCATCTTGAATCCAACATTTCTCGAATCGCGTCAAATCGACATCGTATGCTCAATCACATTCTAAAATTTTGGACAAACACTTGAAAAGACAAGTAGCAAGGTTAATTGGCCTACTAAATGGGTTCCTTCGTTAACATACATCCTACCCATTCATGGCATACATCTATTAAATCAATCCCAATTGAGGTCATACTCTATAATTTGACCAATATTTAAATCATACATTGCAAATCAATCCTTCTTGAGGTTGTATGCGGTTGTAAGGGTTGTACATAGCTCTCTTTGGTCCTAGATGTTTACTGGTGGTGAAATAGTGGTCACCATGTGCCATTGGTTGAATAGATGGTTATCTTAAACTGAGTCAATGAGATATATGGGCATAGGTTAAATGTTAATATAATGTTTTCCATTCAAATTGCATTATATGAGTTTTTCTGTACTAATGACAATGATAAGACTAACTCCAATGAGAATATGACAACACACTTGCATGCTAAAAAATCCCCTGTGTGTCATTTGTGAACATCCACAACCATATCTTCTAGCATTTGTAGTCATTTGGTGATAACCATGGTAGATGATAGAGCATCATATTATGGCCATTGTTATTGTAGTGAATTATAACTAAGAGGTTGATTATTCTTGAGCCATTTTCAAAAGTTATGTAGATGTAATAAGAGCCTTGCTAGTTTAGTATATACATTATAAAAAAATAGAACCATCATTTTTATATTGTAGGGATCGCAGTATTATGGTATATGCTTTTAAATTTTGATATGGTGGCATAAATACTATCATTGTAAACATCATTGTCATCTAGTTACTAGAATAAAAATTGATAACAAAGAGCCCTAAAATAATATTTTGAGTGTTTTAAATTAATTGCACTAAGAAATAGTGAGTTTGTTTATTGGAATTTTAGGATAGCTTCAATAAATTAAGAATTCCACTATAATCATGATTGAAAACATACACCAAAACATGATAGTTTTAAAAAATGGGAATCGTAAGAGATCTAGTGTAGTCGGATATCAACTTATTGAAGATAAAACTCTTAGTGATCGAGTATTTGTAGAGTCTTGATTTTTATTGGCATCATTACTACAATGTAGTAAGGTGGTCTCTTTATTCAATATTAATAGCAATGAAAAAATCATACTTCTAATCTTCATGAGTAGTTGCACTCATGCACTCATAACTAATTAGAGATCAAAAGGATTGTAATCATTTAAAGAACAAATATCCTTATATAAGTGAGATAAATAGAGGTAAGAACATTATTTTTGCAATGTAGTATTCTTGGTAAAGTGAATAGGCTATATATCCTCATTCATGAATCATCTAACAACCAAGAAACCCCCTTTTGCACACAACATGCCAATCATGTCAAAAAAGGCTAAGGTTGCCTAAGACATGTCCCATGGTATATGTCCTATGACAAAACATATGTTCAACATATTTTATACATTACAACCTAGTGCATTCTTCATGTCCTTATATTAATCATATGTCAACATGTCTAATACAATTACATGAGATATATAGTGTAGCCCTTGAAAGGGTATAGACTTAGATGGATCCAAATCCATCTTAGTCCTAAATATCTTAAACTTCTAGCTTCTTAAAGATTTAATGAAAAATTATATGTGAATTCTTTTTTTTTTTTTTTTTTTTTTTTTTTTTTTTTTCTTCTTTCACAATCCATTATTTTAAAAATTTTATTCACATTTAACTTTCATTATTTATATAAATACTATAAAATTTTATAAATGAACTGTTATTCCTTTTAACCAAAAATTAAATACAAACTTATTTATATAATTATTATATAAATAAAGATGGCCTCATTAACTCCAACACACAATGACAGAAAAGCACGAGAAAAAAAAAACGAAAAAAAATATCTTAAGATTATATAGATTAATAAGGCAGCAGTTATTCATATATAGGAATTTGAACATGTATTATTTATCTATATATAATACTATTTTTTCATTTTTATAAATATGACTTAAAATTTTAAGTTTTCTATTTAAATGGTAAATACAAAAATCTATGAAAATAAATATAAAAACGAAAACAAAAAAATTTAAAATCTGGTAAAACCGTAATACATATATAGATATATAATCCTCGATATCAATCTAGAGTCAGGCTGACCGAAACCGAGCATTCAAACAACACAAGGCCAAAAAAAACAAGTGAGAAGAACAACACGCTATGTATTTAAAAATAATTCTTATATTAATTTTATTGATGTACCGACTTATTTTATGCTGTAACAACTACAGTATATGAGAGGATTATGAGACTAAATACATTGTCAATGGGGCCAGTTTTAATTTGAGAAAATCATTCAATATATACTACGTTGTAATAAAGTTAGTTTGTTGATATTGCATTCGTAAAACATAAATATCTTATTTTTATTAATTCTTTCCTATTTTGAATGATATTTACATTTATTTTCAATCATTTTAAATAATATGTATTTATGTTTTTAACTAAATAGCGTAAATAGCATTGGTATTTAGTTATAAAAATATTTGAAGATATTTATAATTTTTAATAATTTAATAAAGTATTTATTTTAATGAAAATAGTAATCAGGTGTTGATATTTAGTTATAAGAATAAGAATTGATAATATATAAAATCATTATGATGTATTGTTAAAAAATTAGATATTTTGAATTAAGTAGTAATGGGTATTAAAATTTAACATATATGTTAAATATTAATTTCAAGAATATTAAGGAAATCTAGTATAATTAGATATCAATATGAAAAAAAGTTGTATGAAATATACAATTATCAAAAATTTTATAGAGTGAGTTTTTATTAGTCCGATTACTATGATGTTATTAGTTTTTTAGTGTTTGTAAGTTACACTTGAGAATCACACATATTTAATCTTAAAGAGTAGTTGAAATTAGAGATCAATAGAGAATAAAGGATTTATAATCATTCAAGCAGCATAAATCTCTACATAAATTAAAGAAAGAGACATCAAAAAGTTAATTTCTCAAAACTAAAAATTAAAAAGTTAATTTAGCAAAATATATACCTTGATGCAGTGAGTGGAGTATAACTGATTTTAGAGATTATTTAACAAACAAGCTTCTTTTCTACATAAAACATGTCAATAAACCTTATGAAAAATTATCTAGTGTGTCCCACGTCTCATTATATCCAATACAATGATATAAGTTACCCCTTTTTACATAGAACCTATCAAGAAATGCTGCTAAAGATGCTCTAGTGTGTCCCACTAGTCATTAAATCCAATATAATGACATTGGATTATAACATTGTATTGGGTTATATAGATGAAACATAAGCTTATTTTTAATTAATATACAAATAAAATTATTAAAAAATCAATAAAGTCAAATTTTATTCCATTTTACATAATATTAAATGTCAAATCTAATTTGATATACCAAAAAATTCACAAAATCAAACACAAGGAATGGAGCGTCATCATTAATAAAAACTAAATATATATGATATTAAATTTATGTCAAATCTTAAATCGTTATATACCAAAAAGTCAAACAAAATCACTAAGCCTCTATCATTAATAGATGTATAAAAAAAAACTAAAATTATATATTATATTAAAATTAATAAGAATTAAAAATAATATCTAGTATGTAAATTAATGAAACATATATAAAAAAAATTATTTTAAATTAGAATTTTATAAATATTGATAATAAAAAATAATAACAAATTATTCATTGTGACATTAATTAAATTAATTTTATTTTTCGCTAATTTACTTTATATATCATATATATATATATAGAATATATATATATAATATAAATAAATCATAAGATTTAAATATAATTTATTCCACTGTCTGCAAGCTAAATGTCAAAATTTATTATTTAAGGTTATATACCATTCAAATAGATGGACATCTGAATTTTTAATTAAGGACCTTCAAAAAACTTACGCGACCAAATAAACAATCTATATATTGATATCAGTATGGAAGTTGAAACGTAATAGGAACGATCATTCAAGCAAAACAATGGAAAAAAACAATGAAAAAACCAACACGCTTGAGGCATTTAAAAAAATAACAATTCTTTTATTCTTAGAGGTGTCGTGACAGGATTAAAAATTCAGAAGCATGGAAATTGCCTTCATTAAGATAGTGGGTTGGCCATTCAAGGGTGGCCCCTGTAGTAATAATATACCTGTATATGCTCAGTACAGACAACTTGCCTATACGAATATGCCCCACCTGTAGTAATAATATACCTATATATGCTCAGTACAGACAACTTGCCTACATGAATATGCCCCTTTTTTAATAAGTTACACAATTATAGACGTATAGGATATAGTATGCCAAATATGACTCTCGATGTTTTCAGCGAAAGATACGACGGGTTTATCTGTGACGAACACGGGATTACCAGACGGAAGTGGAGACCTGGTACACTTCTATCCTGACGTCACCCATGACAGAATCACAGTGACGCGGTAACATAATGATAGCTTCTAGAAGATTTGCTGATGGTTCTCCGGTGAGCGTTAATGGGATTTAAGAGTGCATTGTTGGCATGGAATTGGCAGACTCACTCCCAGACACCCTGTCAATTAGAGAACATTTAGTAATAACAGCTTGCTTTGTGTAAACATAACTTGGAGTTGGAGTGAACTGCCTTTAGTATAAGCATTAATTGTATTAACCTAGCCTTCATGATGAGCACGTTCCCCTTTTTTCCCAGAGCTCAATCTGAAAGCTATAACGATTTAGACGTGTGCTCTTTCGTTAATCCCCATGCACCATGGCAACCTCATCACCAACCAGCTCCCATCAAGGTAACGCAGCCAACGTATTGGGAATTTGATCAGCAGCAACCAGTAATTGATGAATACAGAGCGAGTCAGTTTGGATTCAAGCGTCAAAAATATTATCATGGAGATGTCCCGGGGATTATTCCAGTGAACAATTTGGAGATACCGCCCACTGCCGAGGAGTATTCGGTGCCCATTAATCCTTCCAAAAAGAAGGCTTTTCATAATGCGAGAGAACGGACCAGGAGGAAAACTTTGAAAGTACTCTACTGCCAGCTACGCTCGTTGCTGCCTAGTCTAAATCCAAAGGTAAACCTCACCCCCATATCCTTCCCACATTGTTAAATGATTTTGCTGTCGATTTTTGAAAAATGGAATAAATTTTATTATTAGATCTAATGATGTAAAGCTCACTGCTACATCATTCCCAGATTGTTCAACAATTTTGTTGTTGATGGTAGAAAAATGGAATAAATTTTATCATTAGACCTGTTAGAAATCGTTATCCGCAGTGTGAGGACGAGATGGATTTCAAAACTATGAATCCGTATTTGTCCCTGAAATATATTTGGGGGCAAAATGGCCTTTTCTGGTAGGGGCGTCTTTCCAAGGATTGTTAATACTGAATTGAAGTAGATTTTGTGAAGCTGTAGTTAAACCTGCAAATAATGAAAAAAACTGGTAAGGAAAAAAAAATAATAAAAGAAAGCATTAATGAATTCTATTTATCTATAGATTAAAAAATTATGAGTGAATATAATTTAATGAAATTTATTTTATATGGATAAATTAATATAGTAGCGACTATAGTTGAACTAATATAGTAGTGAATTTAGTGAGATGTGAAGTAATAGTTAAACATGCAGGTAAATAATTAACAAAATTGGTAAAGAAATAATAACCCTTTAAAATTTTGGTTTCTGGAATTGATTTACAAATAGTCTCACTGTCTGAAAAATTTAGTTTTTAATATTAGAAAGAGTTGTTGCACCTCAAACAGCCAGGCTTCTTTGGTCTGTCGTTGATACGACCAAGGAGCACTAAAACGAGAGCGCTTTTTACGATTGATAAATCCTATAACACCAAGAGCATTCCATCGAATTCATAAGTAAATGGTTTTGTATTGATTTTGCTAGAAAAACACAGGTTTTATTTTGTGTATGGGATCACTAGACCATGGAGCCCTTGTCCTGTGATTTAACCGGCCCTGAAGAATTCTTTTATATTATTCCTGGAAGCTAAATTTTGTATTGAATTGAACTGGCATTTGCAGAGGAAACTAAGCATTCCAAACACCGTTAATAGAGTTCTGAAATACATTCCTGACTTGCGCATCGAAATCGAGAAACTAAGCAGAGAACGTGACGAGTTGTTAGCCGCCGCCAAACGATCAATTTGTGAAACTTCCCCCGTGACTTCAAAACCTACAAGTAACACCGAAGCTGAAGGTCTGATTGACTTTATGCACTCTCCTCCTCCGTCAGGGTCCCTAGCCTCTCCTGATTGTCCTACTGTTACAGTAAATGCGGAGCTGGGGCGTTCACAGATAATGATAACAATCTACAATTGCAGACTTGGATTCCCCTTCTCTAGGCTTCTCATCCTGCTGGAAAAGGAGGGACTTGATGTGCTTAATGCTTCTTCTTTCATGTCTCAAGATAAAGTTTGCTATGATCTTCATCTCGAGGTGGGTGAATTTTCCTTAGCTCATTAATTTTTAGAAATGCTGAACTTATATCGATTGAGCATTTTGAAAATATTTTAGAGTCAGCAAAGCACAGGGTTCAATTGTTTGATTTTTTTCTCATATTTCAGGATATTTTGAGAATCTGCAATAAAAATAAAGATGTGTGCTATTTTTGCTAAACTTATGTCGATAACAGATTCTGAAAATATGTAAGCTCAACCTGATTTTGAGAATCTGTGAGACATACCCACAAGCAGAAGCAAGGCATAGTTACTGATCCCAAAGTTTTGGTTGTTTTAGATGATTGCAGGAAGGAGTGAAATTGACAAAAATATTCTGCAGAAGAAGCTTCTGACATTATTATGTGATAAAAGCTTGACTGACATTGAAGTCAATTAAAAATTCAAAAGGCTAAGGACCTTCCAGACCGTGATAAAATGCTAAAAGAATGCAGAATGCAGCCAAGTAATCGAGTGCCAAAGGGCAATTGGCTACAAGGTTACAAATTGGATCCCGGAGAAGGTGTTATAAACAGCATATCAAAGCAGAGGTGTAATAGAAATCTAGTGCGTAGGAGCATTAACACAATCTGGTTCGAAGATTTAGGATTCAACTGACCTAGATAATAATTTATGTATAATCTACAACGTTGTTTTGTATGAGGTGGAATATAATGTATCATTTTTATGAAGGGCGAGTAAAGATTTTGACTGCTTTTTCTCCTGCGATGACTTTGCTTTTGAATTGGGAACTACAGCTAGATTAACCTCGTGGAGAACTTAAACTTTGGGGTATTTAAAATCAAATATGTTTTTCAAATTAAAAAAAAATTAATAGGTTGTAGATTTATGGGCATTTACAAATTTTCAGAAGTTGCAATGAAAATGAACGAGTAAGCTTGCAAGGAAGGTGAAAGAGTATCAAACCAAATATTTATAAATAAGTTTCAACGGGTTGCCATTAAATCAAGTTTCTTGCGAGGGATAATCTCTATTAGCTCTAAATTTAAAGGTGACTCAAATTAAAATAAAAATATTAATTTTAGCCCAGGTAAAATAAAGTAAAGTAATTAAAGGAAATAAAATTTTTTTGACTTACAAGATAAATAAATTATTCATATAAATATTTTGGGATAAAAAGAGATAATGATTAGTTAAAAAAAATACTCAAGTTCTTATTATAATAAGAGAAACCAAAACAAACTGAAAAAGACATGAAAAATGGGAAATTAAAATAAGTTATTAGAGTTAAATTATAGAGATAAAAGAAAATTAGTAATGTTGGATTTATAATATTAGTATTTCGAGTTTAATATTATTCCGTTGGGTTATAATCCCTTGGGTTTATTATTAGGTTGGGTTTATAATATCAATCATGGTCAATTTTATTAATCTCTTGTGTTTGTAATATAGATCCTCTGGGCTTTTTGATCCCTTAGGTTTTTAATATTTATCCCTTGTGTTCACTAACTCTTTGGGTTTTCAATATTAAATGGTTAGATTTATTAGTTCCTTTGGTTTATAGTATTAATAATCCCTTTGCTTTATTAATCCCTTGAGATTAAAATATTAATTCTTAGGGTTTATTAATTCAACCATGTTTATTTTAGTATTTTTAATATTTATTTTAGGGTTTGTATACCTTGAGTTTATATTATTAGTCCCTTTTGTTTAATATTATTCCCTTGTGTTCATAATCCCTTGGGGTTTTAGTATTAATCCCTTGAGTTTATTGTTCTTTTGTGTTTATAATATCAATCGCTTGGGTATATTATTCCCGAGTCAAACATGGTTTATTATGATGTTGACCATGGTCCAACATGGAATTGTGATAAGGATTGTCTCAATATGAAAATCAACGATGGTCAAGCATCTTTATTTTAGTGTTTGTAATATTTATCTTACGGTTTATATACATTGGGTTTATAATATTAGTCCCTTGGGTTTAATATTATCTTCTTGGTTTCATAATTCCTTGGGGTTTTAGTATTAATCCATTCGGTTTATTATTCCTTTGGGTTTCTCATATTAATCCGTTGGGTTTATTATTCCCTTAGGTTTATAATATCAATCATCGTCCACCATTGTCAATCATAGCCAACAATGGTCAACCATGGTTAAATGTCGCAGTGACAAGGATTGTCTCACCATGAAAATAAACCATGTTTATTTTAGCATTTGTAATATTTATATTTGGTTTACCAATGTTATGTTTATAATATTAGTCCCATGGGTTAATATTATTCCCTTGAGTTTATAATCTCTTGGGGTTTTAATATTAATCCCTTGGGTTTATTATTCCTTTGGGTTTATACTATCAATCCCTTGGGTTTATTATTTCCTTAGGTTTATAATATCAATGATAGTCAACCATTGTCAATCATAGCGAACCATTGTCAACCATTGTTAAATGTCGCATTGTGACAAGGATTGTCTAACCATGAAAATAAACCATGTTTATTTCAGTGTTTGTTGTATTTATATTTGGGTTTACCAATGTTGAGTTTATAATATTTGGCCCTTGGGTTTAATATTATTCCCTTGGGTTCACAATCCCTTGGGGTTTTAGTATTAATCCCTTGTGTTTATTGTTCCTTTCGGTTTATAATATCAATTCTTTGGGTTTATTATTCCCTTAGGTTTATAATATCAATGATGGTCAACCATTGTCAATTATAGCCAACCATGGTCAACCATGGTCGAATGTCACATTGTGACAAGGATTGTCTCACCATGAAAATAAACCATATTTATTTTAGTGTTTGTAATACTTATATCTCGGTTTACCAATGTTGGATTTTTAATATTGGTCCCTTCGGTTTAATATTATTCCCTTGGGGTCATAATCCCTTGAGCTTTAGTATTAATCCCTTGGGTTTATGTTTCCCATGGGTTCATAATATCAATCCCTTGGGTTTATTATTAACGTGGGTTTATAATATCAATCATGGTCAACCATAACCAGCCATGGTCAACTGTGGTCAATCATGGTTCAATCTCATATTATGAAAAAAATTATCTCCACTTAGGGTTTATATACCTTGGTTTTATGATATTAGTCCCCTCACTTTAATATTATTCCCTTAGGTTCATAATCCATTGTGGCTTTAGTATTAATCCCTTGGGTTTATTGTTCCTTGCGTTTATAATATTAATAATCCCTTTGATTTATTAATCCCTTTAGTTTAAAATTTTAAATCTTAGGGTCTATTAATTCAACAATGTTTATTTTAGTATTTTTAATATTTATCTTAGTCTTTTTATACCTTGGGTTTATAATATTAGTCCCTTTTGTTTAATATTATTCCCCTGGGTTCATAATCCCTTGGGATTTTAGTATTAATCCATTGGGTTTATTGTTCTTTGGGTTTATAATATCAATCGCTTGGGTTTATTATTCCTCAGTCAACCGTGGTCCATCATGGAATTGTGATAAGGATTGTCTCAATATAAAAATCAATGATGGTCAATGATGTTTATTTTAGTTTTTATAATATTTATCTTAGGGTTTATATATGTTGGGTTTATAATATTAGTCCCTTGGGTTTAATATTATTCCCTTGGGTTCATAATCTGTTAGGGTTTTATTATTTATCTGTTGGGTTTATTATTCCTTTGGGTTTCTGATATCAATCCCTTGGGTTTATTATTCTCTTAGGTTTATAATATTGATAATGGTCATTCATTTTCAGTCATAGTGAACCATGGTCAACCATGGTTGAATGTCACATTGTGACAAGCATTGTCTCACCATGAAAATAAACCATGCTTATTTTAGTGTATTTAATATTTATATTTGGGTTTACGAATGTTGGGTTTGGGTTTATTATTCCCTTAGGTTTATACTATCAAGCATGGTCAACCATTGTCAATCATAGGAAACCATGATCAACCATGTTTGAATACCGCATTGTGACAAGGATTGTCTCACCATCAAAATCAACCATGTTTATTTTAGTGTTTTTAGTATTTATATTTGGCTTTAAAAATGTTCAGTTTATAATATTGGTCACATGGGTTTAATAGTATTCCCTTGGGTTCATAATCTCTTGGGGTTTTAGTATTAATCCATTAGTTTTATAATTCCTCTGGGTTTATAATATTGATCCCTTGGGTTTATTATTCCCTTAGGTTTATAAGATCAATGATGGTCAACCATTGTCAATCATAGCCAACCATGGTTGAATGTCCCATTTTGACAAAGATTGTCTCACCATGAAAATAAACCATATTTATTTTAGTGTTTTTAATATGTATATTTGGGTTTACCAATGTTGGGTTTCTAATAATAGTCCCTTGGGTTTAATATTATTCCCTTGGGTTCATAATCCCTTGGGTTTCTGTTTCTCTTGGTTTCATAATACCAATCCCTTGGGTTTATTAATAACTTGGTTTATAATATCAATCATAGTGAACCATAACCAAGTATGGTCAATCATGGTCCGATCTCACATTATGAAATGAATTGTCTCCACTTAGGGTTTATATACCTCGGTTTTTTAATATTAGCGCGTTGAGTAAAATAGTATTCCCTTAGGTTCATAATCCCTTCAGGATTTAGTATTAATCCCTTGGGTTTAATGTTCCTTTGGGTTTATTATTTCGTAGTCAGCCATGGTTTATTATGAAGTCAATCATAGTCAACCATGGTCCAACATGGGATTTTGATGATGATTGTCTCAATATGAAAACCAATGATGGTCAATCATGTTTATTTTAGTGTTTATAATAGTTATCTTAGGGTTTATATACATTGGGTTTATAATATTAGTCCCTTGGGTTTAATATTATTCCTTGGGGTTCATAATCACTTGGGGTTTTTGATGCAACCTAAGTCGCACATACCCAAAGAATGCAAATGAAATTACATGTCACACTATGTCCCAGGAATTCCAAAATTCCTTACTTGGTAAAACATTTACAAGTCAAGGTTTAAGAATCCTTCAATAAACTCTATGTGGAGACATTTCATTTAACTATCCCACAGGTTTTAACTTTGGGTCATTTTCAACTCTGGCACTTATCAACCATACCCTAGTCTTTAGAATTTGGTTAAAACTCAAACTTTAAGCCATAATACATTAATCCCTTTATTTATATTATAAATCCCATCTAATAGAAATATTTCATAACCCACACTTAAACCTTAACTTTCCACCATTCCTCAACCTTTTGCACATATATTGATGCTTTCTCTAGTGCATTAAATCTCTACCATTGATTTGTCTCGTCAGATCCAATGACTATCGTGTCATCTACTCGATAGCTAGCCCCGACAATCTCCACCATCAATGTGATCCATCCAATCGAACGACTATCGTGCAATCTCGCACAAATTCTTGCACAACCAATATCGAGTCGATAGCGCACGAAAAATGTAGTTTTCTCGTGCTACATGTCGGCCGCTAAGGGTAATTGCGTGAAATTTTAGAATACCACTTATAGCTTTTAGGGCGCACGATATACTGCTTACCACCTACGAAGACTGCTCCATCATTCTGCACGTTTTCCACCATTCTGTCGACATGTGCCTTGATGTGATCCATCCATCTATTAACTTAATCTCCTGTGATAAGAACTCTACCACTCATCTTCAATTAATCATGTTCGATGATCTAACTTATCCAATGGTTCATGTGCACTCTTGCTTCATTATTTCTTCCTTTCACTGATTCCGATCTTCGATTGCTCTTCTGCTTGATTCCTTCCTAAACTTTGTTCTGCATATTATTTAAACACTACCACTCCTGAGCTTTGATTTGGCTATTCAATCAAACTCCAACACTATCTGATCATCACAATACTCCTCTGAGCATTGTTCTCTCTCTCAGATTCCTTTTGAATTCCCTACACACCTATGTTATGTAGAATTACTCTAATCCACACACAGTTTATAGTTCAATTACTCAATACAAACCACACAAACTCAGAAATTACACTTTTGTATTAATAAATAAATATCTACACAATGAATTCCTTCTCGGTCCAGTCTTTTATATCAGTGGCCTTTCCTTTCCTGCCCATAGGCTTATAGTCAAACCATATCTAATCACCGAAATCTAATTCTCACTCTAACAAACTAACTGTCTCTAAGCCTTTTAGGCTTACATTTATACAAAAGGTTCTGTTAACCAATTCTGGTTCAGATCCTTAATCTGTCGAACTAAATCCCGAATATCCTCTAACTCCACTTTTGACTCCACTGATTCCTAAGAATCCTCTCTAGTTCCACAAACCATGAAACCAATTTCTCATCTAAGATTTACAATTGATTTCCAAATCTCTCAATCCTCACTAATCACTCATCATCACTCATGTTCTCCTACATTCGAGAACATTTAAAAATATCCTCACAATATCTAATTAATTCCTATTCCAATCACTCAAAACATTAATAATTACATTAATTTGATACCTAGGAATCCAACATCCTTGTAAACACGAGACCCCTTAAGTTAACTAGAATACAATGAAATTGTTGAGCTGGATGCTCGTGCATGAGACTCCCAGGGTTAAAACAATCATGATCTCGTGATCATGTGCTTCCGACATTTGTCCTCATGGATCCCATACTTGGTTTTGTAATTTGTCTTTGGTGTTGGTGTTGTTTGTTGCTGTTCTCCAGCTCTCAACACTTTATGTTTCTTTCCCCACTAGCTATGCTTTCACAGTCTGCTGCTGTCTTTCTCTTGCTGATGCTTGCCATTCTTACTGTTGCTTTCTTTTGAGGCACCTTCACCATCAACCTTATTGTTCTTTCAATCTCTATGTCCAATTTATCTTTTGATTGATAATTAATTTTCCATTTGTTGTTGTACTCTGTCCACTCATCTTCAAACTGTTCTTTATTGTCTTCTCTTTGAAGTTGTCAGATTCTTACTATCTCCCTTTCATCCTTACCCTCTTGTTGCTTTCCAAACAACCTCTATTCAATATCTGTAGATTTACTTTCAAAAAATAAATTGCCTTCCAATTCCCCTTGTACTTGATTCATCTCAAATACATCACTATGTTGTTCATCAATTCTAGCATATTTTCCTTTCTTTTCCTTTACAACCCTCAGTAATTGTCCTTCACTTCCTTGACTGATTCTGACAATCAGTGTAACTTTTTCAAGCACGGTATCTTCATGCTTTTCATCTTCCTCATTAGTATGTTTGTTCTGGAAACTTCTAGTCTACTTCACTTTTAAAATTGACTCTTCAACTTGAAACATGTCTATCTCATAAACAATTATCAAAATTAAAAATATAAGGCCTCATTACCTTTTCCCTTTTTGGCAACATCTCAGTATGCTTCTCTGAGTTTTCCTTCAATTCCATTGTCAACACATCAGTATGTTGATTTAAACTCTCCTTCATATTATTTGTTTCAATGATATCTCCCTGCTCTGGTTCACAATAATGAACTCCTCCTTTTGTAATGTCAATTTGTTGAACTTTCATTACCATTCTCTTTTCCTTATGATTACCTTTCACAACAATTTCTTTGTCTTCCTTTTTTAGCAATTTATCCTAAGTATACATCCTCTCCTTTTCCAACTTTCTTCTTTGAAAGTCGAATTTTCCATATAACTCAATAATTGCAATTGGAGTATAATTTGGAAATTTTACTGAATTTTCCATACATTCCTTTGTTATTGACAAATCATCAGATATCCTTTCTCCCATTGCTAAATCTTTTGCATACTCTTCTTCTTTCTTCAATTTTGTGATTTTCTTTTCTTTTCCTTGAGACAAATCTACCTTCCCTTCTTCTTCAATACATTTTGCCTTGTTGTCTCTCTATAAACCTTCTTCAAGAGCTATCCTTGACCCATCATTTGCATTAATATTCTCCTGCATTTGTTCTTTATCAATAACATTAATCAAATTCATTAGATTACCTCTGTGAGACAATATTCCTTTGTTCTTCATCACAATAAAATCCTGGTCTTCCATCTCTATGACAAATTTAAATGATTGTCTTCTCTCATTAAGTAACTCATCCATAGACTCTTTATGTTGTAACTAGTCAAATTCTTCCTCTTCTGAGAAATTTCCTGTTGATAAAGACAGATAAAACAATGAAAGAAACAAGAGCCAAGATATGTATGAAACTGAATTTGAACTGATTCTCCGCTCTGATTTTTATTCATGTGTATTACATTAGTTTTATATCATGACTATTTCTACATATATCGTTACATAACCGACTATTCGGTATGCAACCGTCTAACTACAATTTACATAAGAAAACCTAATGTTATTTGTTGTCAATACTAACAAACTCCACCTTGACAACAATTTCCTAATCTCTTGCCCATGCCCATTCATCATCTTTTCTGCAAGCCAAGAGAAGCTAAACACCACTGCAGCTTCTCTACTGTTACTGGCTTTGTGAATATGTCTGCACATTTCTCTCATGTATGGACTTTTTTAAGAGCTACTTTTCCACCATCGATCACATGTATCAGAAAATGATACCTTACATCAATGTGCTTGGTTCTGTTGTGATAGGCAGGATTTGTAGCCAAGTGAATAACACTTTGACTGTCACAAAGTACATCCACTTTCTCCTGCTTTCTTCCAATTTCATCTAGCAGACCCTTTAACCAGATTGCTTCTTTACTGGCATCTGAGGCAGCTATATATTCGGCTTCAGTAGTGGACAACGCAATTGTTTCTTGAAGCTTTGACATCCAACTAATCGCTCCACCTGCAAGAGTAAAGACATAACTTGTAGTAGATCTTCTTTTGTCCAAATCAGCTGCATAGTCAACATCTACATATCCGCAGACTGATCCTTCACTACCATTAAAGACGATGCAACAGTCACTTGTGCCTCTTAGATATCGAAGCACCCATTTCACTGATTGCCAATGTTCTTTACCTGGACTTGCCATGAACCTGCTGACAACTCCAACTACATGTGAAATGTCAGGTCTTGTAGATACCATCGCATACATTAAGTTGCCTACCGCATTTGCATATGGTACATGAGACATATATTTCTTTTCTTCATCATCTCTAGGAC
>APFE031083546.1:0-13304 GCA_000404065.3 Pinus taeda
TTTTTTAAATATACCCTAAAACATCACAATATGATGAAAAATGAAAAAATCTAAGCCAAATCCTAAGGAAATTCAAATCCTATAAACCAAACGCTTACTAAATCAGCCCCGAGATGCCAACAACACACCCTTAGAATATCTTCAACTTGTCCTGACGATGAACCACACTGGTTGGTTCGAAACGCGTCGACAAATGATCAATTATGTGATTTCGCCAAAAAATTTTCTAAACAGAACTAATTTATCTGGGATTTTTGATAGTAGAGAATGAATTAAAGATGGATCCGGAGAAAGTGACAGCAATCATGAATTGGCCGTCACCAAAGAATTTGTTTGAGGTACGAAGTTTTCACGGATTAGCGAGTTTTTACAGAAAGTTTATTAGAGATTTCAGCAGAATCTGTGCTCCTATGTTGGAGACCATCAAAAAGGCCAGCCAACCTTTTCGATGGATAGAAGCAGCAGAAAAGAGCTTTCAGCTATTGAAGAGGAAAATAACAGAAAGACCGATTCTCAGGCTACCAGACTTTCAAAAACTATTTCAGGTACGTTGTGATGCTAGTGGAACAGCAATCAGGGCTGTACTCAGCAGGAGGACAGACCAGTGGCATTCTTCAGTGAAAAACTGAATGAGAGTAGGCAGAAGTACTCCTCATACGATAAGGAATTCTACGCAGTAGTACAGGCGCTAAGACACTGGAGGCATTACTTGTTGGGAAACGAGTTCGTGCTATTCTCAGATAATTCTGCATTACAGTATGTAATGCAGCAGCATAAACTTAACCATAAGCATGCCAAATGGGTGGACTACTTACAGAGTTTTAATTTTGTACTGAAGCATATCAGTGGGCAAGCGAATAAGGTAGACGACGCATTGAGCAGGAAAGCTTTACTATTGCAGGAAAGCACTGTGCAGGTTTTGGGCTTTGAACATTTACGGGATCTTTATAAGACAGACACAGATTTCAGAGAAGCCTACGAGGCATGCCAGAATCCTTTAATACGAGAAAATAGTCCTTGGTTGGACTACAATATACAGGAGAAATTACTTTTCAAGGGAGGACAACTGTGTATCCCCAGCTGTTCTATGAGGGAGAATATCATTCGTGAAAAACACAGTGGGGGATTGGCTGGACACTTTGGTATTGACAAGACTTTAGAGCAATTTAGTCACTTTTACTTTTGGCCGAGAATGAGACAGGACGTACAACGTTTTGTGGCTAAGTGTAAGGTGTGTCAACTAGCGAAAGGACATAGCCAGAACACAAGACTGTACACGCCATTGCCTATTCCAGGCATACCTTGGGATTCAGTGAGTTTAGATTTTGTATTAGGATTGCCAAAAACGCAGAAAGGGTATGATTCGGTAATGGTGGTAGTAGATTGCTTCTCGAAAATGGCACATTTTGTACCTTGTCGGAAAACTAGTGATGCCACCTACGAGGCCCACTTGTTTTTTAACGAGATTGTCCGATTACACGGGTTACCAACAACCATCCTATCAAACAGAGACGTAAAGTTCATGGGACATTTTTGGTGTACCTTATGGAAAAAAATGAACACCCAATTAAGCTACAGTTCTGCCTACCATCCGCAGACCGATGGGCAGACAGAAGTTGTGAATAGAAGTCTAGGAAATCTGTTACGCAGCTTAGTCGGAGAAAATTCTAAAATGTGGGACTGAGTGCTGGCGCAAGCAGAATTTGCTTACAACGATTCGTCGAATCGTAGCATGGGTCTCAGTCCCTCCCAGATTCTTTATGGTATGCACCCTCGAGGAGTGCATGAGCTTCGGGATCTTGGTTTACAGGAACGACGGAGTGCGGATGGAGAAGATTTTGCAAATGCGATGTGGGATTTACATGAACAAGTAAAGGCAAAGTTACAGGACAACAGCTTGAAGTATAAGGAACACGCAGATTTGAAGAGGAGAGAAGTTCATTTTGAGGTAGGGGATGATGTTCTGGTACACTTACGCAAGGAGCAGTTTCCTAAAGGTACGTACAACAAACTGAAGTACAAGAAGATAGGGCCTTGCAAGATCTTGCGGAAGTTTTCAGCAAATGCCTACGAAATCCAACTACCACCTGGAGTAGGCATATCACCTATCTTCAATGTGGCAGATTTGTTTCCATATACAGGCGAACTGTTGGAAGGAAGGAAGGATGAACCCGGACAATCCACGCGGAACACCCAAGAAGACGGAGACACTTGGAAGAAACAGATGCCTTATGTCCAACCTCCTGAGATCGAAGGCATCCTCAAAAATCAGGTAGTTAGGCGTACTCGGCGGAAAAATTATTTTCAGTACCTGGTCAAGTGGAAGAACCGTCCGATTGAGGACAGCTCATGGCTTGACGCCAGGCAGATTGAACGAACAGGGACATCAGTGGAGGAGCTCATGAATCGGAGTCATGATCTTTTCTCACCCCGGGAGCCTGATGCAGGAGCATCCAGCTCACAGTGACAAGGCAGAAAGACTCCAACCAGGTTCACAAGCGGGAAACTGAATTGTTAAATTCTGCTGAAGATAATTTTTTTTTTACTTTATTTTACAAGTCAGCAACAGTTAGATGGTTTACTTTTCTAGTTAGGATTATTGTTAGTTTCATTATCGATTTAAGGGTAGTTTCTGTAATTAGGAAAAATAACTTTTAACTGTTTTACAAGTCTTGAAATGTTCAAACAATTACGGTTACAAATAGGAACATAAGTATGTAACTATCTTTGTAACAGAAAGAAACAAACTGCAAGCCTTAACTGAAGACAGAGGCTATAAAAGCCAAACATACATGTAAAGAAAGGGTCTTTTAGTCAAGCAGAGAACAAGTTGAGTAGTTGAATAACAGAATTATCAAGCATTCAAAAGTACCAGAGAATTACTATCCATCTATCTTATTTCCTAAATTATTGATTGATCTCTCATACTTAATTAACAGAATTTTACATTATTGTAAACTAAACATAGTATCATGGCTGCTGTACGAGTATGAATTGTATTCGAAATCATTACCAAACAAGCACACGGAGATATAGTTGAAGAAGAACGGTTACGCACAGCTAATCGAGACCAGCAAACAAGTAAAGAGTCCAGCAAACGAATCAAATGCCAGCAACGTAACAAAACCCCAAGCGAAGGCTACAGGTACCAAATAACACATTCTTTTTCCTTTCATAAAAAAAACATTTACATTTATATTGTCCAGAAATATTACTTCATAGTCGAAACCGAAAGGGCCGAGTTCCCTTAAACAATTACAGAGACTGATACAATCGAAACAAGGTCAAAATTTGCTCAGCAACCACAGACAAGCAACAAACACAAAACCCTCGTTAGGGTTTGAACACAGGTACGAGATAAGGATTTGTTGAAGCCGCGTTCCAACATAAGGAATTCACCCCAGAATGACAACGGCGGACGTGAATCACACCAGAACCAAACAGTAAACCAACAAACGAACTGTATTCAGAACAGAGACCTCTAGACAGCTGGACAATATAGGTTACATGCCTACCTACATTCACGCTATTGGACATTTTTGAAGACAGAGACGTGCACCCTCCAGGCCACCAGAGAAGACCTGCAAACAAACAAGCGAGAGTGAGTTTGAAGTTTAGAAAAACCTGAAGGGACGAAACCCTTGACAGAAACAAAGCCAGCATTACAAAAATAAAGGGAAAAGGGGAAGGAACCCTCACCTGAAGACCGCGTGAGGAGGAGCCATACATTCGAGTCAGAGGACGCCACAGGAAACTGGAGACTAGAGGAGCAGCTTGGGTTAGACCCAGAACAAGGAGAGCGCGAACACTGAATCAAAGAAAGATTAATTACCTGTAGCAGAGGTTGAATGAGCTTTTCCATTGTTCCTGTACGCTCAGCCACAGACAACACAACGTTACCAGCAAATTCATAACCCAAGAATCACTACCAAACCAGATTCGAAAGCAAAGGACCAGAAGACTAACAGTACATGTAGGAACGGGGTAGCAAAAGCCGAATACCAGTGTTGAAACAACTTAAATTCGAACCAGACTTCTTTACAAGCAACCAACAGTTACAGTAAACACTACCAGGACAAAGAGCTCGAATTCATTTATCAAAAACAGAGTAACAGAGTGGGTAAACAACTTACTAGAGATTGCAAGAAAACCCCAGAGCTGAACAACGTCGATGCAAACAAGCGGACAAACAATCAAATACGCAGAGAAGGCCTCCACCCATAACTAGAGCAAGCACAAATACAACCAACAACCATGAAATCGTAATCCAGAGCCAACAGAAACAGGATACAGCACCCTCAACATTCTTCCATACGCAGAGTTCGAAACCCTCAGAACCAACAGCAACAATGACAAAGAACAATCGAGAAATCGCATAGGGTTAGGGTAACATCGTTTTCCAAGGCAGAAGGACTACCGCATTTACACCCGTAGTTAATGCTCAGCTACCAGCTACAGAATGCGGGAAATACAATCGCCACGTAACGTCCAAGTGTAACCTTAAAAGCGCAAAGGGTTACGCCAAGTGGGCTGGGTCTCATCATCGACTTACTCGCACCCCGCCCGCGTTCGATCCTCCATTGTGTTGCTGCGCTGCAGCCTATATTGTACCATTGCGAATGTATTCCGGTTGATGTGACGGATGTCAGCTAGACTGATATGTATATATGTACAAAAAAGAGGGCCCAATATCGTTTTTTCTGGGAACTAGCCCCTACTTTAAAAAAAAAACTTGTGAATCAGAGAAATCCCTATATTAGAAATTCCATTAAAAAATACACCCAAAAAAAACTTCAAAAGTTAGAACAATAGATTACTTCATTTAATTGTTTTAATAATTTATTATTATTATTATTTTAATATAAAATCAATTACTTTAAATATTTTTTCGTGAAATTACGTAAAATTATTTAAAATTTAAATTTAATAAATATTCAATCAATTATATTAGATATATTTTTAAGAATTGTAAGAAATAAATAATTTTCCTTTTATTAAATTATAATACATTTATTTTAAAATATAAATATTTAATAATATATATATATATATATTTTATATTTTATATTTATTAAAGTAATTCAGTTAACTATCACCCTATTAGGAAATATTACGTGAACAATAAGATTTAAAATTCAAATCTTGCAAGCGAAACCAACCCCACAAATATTTTTTTGATCTTAAAAAAATACCAACTTATTAAAACATCATAATTAACTTTGATATGTTTATAACTTTTCCTTTAATTCTATTCTCTTCAATATGAAAATGATTTTACTCAAACATATAAATCCTCTATTATCGGTTAAATCAAGTGACATGTTACGAACAACTTTATAAATCCTCTATTATCGGTTAAATCAAGTGACATCTTACGAACAACTTTTTAATAGAATAAAAAAATTTAAACGTTATACCTCTACAAAGCAGGGAAGAAATGCGTTTTTTACGGAATAATAATTAAGCAAACCCATGCCTGGATTTATATGTTCTAGTATGTGTATATGTATATAATTTGTATTTATATTTTTAACCGCAAGGCCTCACATTTTAAACGCAATTGTATCAAGGTAAAATAAGAATATGAACCCCGTACTTTATTTTTGAACTAGCCACGACACAGAAATCTTCCGCTTCGTGTACGTCATAAAGCGGTTCGGAGGGCCGAACCAGACGCAGATGCAGAGTGGAAGGCGATTCCAGGATTGATTCAAGTCGCAGAGAAGAAAACCGAGGAGCAGGCGAGGCAGGTAGGGTTTCAATTTGTTTTATCATTCTCCAAATGGTGACCTAGGGCTTTGTATAATTGCTTTTCTTCCGGTTGTTTGACCTTAAAAATACGAAATACGAGGGGCCCCTCTGCCATCACACATGCCCCCGTCTCTGCGGTGTGGTTGGATCCATACATTCGCTGCTTTAACCTTGGTTGCGTCTCTAACCTCAGTCATAAAATCCACCTTCGCTTTTACTCTTGCATTTATGCCATCTGAAAACCCGAGGTGTAGTTAATGCACCTCGGCAGAAGCCAAGATCTCCTTCGGGCTTTGCCGAGAAGTACGAGTGGATTGAAAGGAATTTGGAGAAATAGGAGCAGGAAGTGAACGGATTTTAAAACTTACAGGATCCTGTGACATGGGCAGGTTTTTTTGAATGGTAGTGGGCGGTTTTTGATGTCAGATTTGGTGCTGTGAAAACATAAGAGCCGGCATTGTGCATTTCATAGTTTTTGGTGGTGGGGATTGGACTGAGAAGAGTTATGCGAAACCAGCGATATAGAAGTCCAACACTGATTTCAGAGCTTTTCTCCGGTCACCAAAACCATGAAGCGGGCTTACAAATTGCGTATCCTTTTTAAGGTGGCCACTGTTTTTTTCAGTAATACAATTTACATTTCATTGCATACATGTGAAAGATCTATGTGTGTTTTATTGGCCTTTCCGGCGTAGTGTTTGCTGCCGAACTGTAGAAATTTTGGGCAAATATTTAGTAGTTAGCATAATTTCATTGACATTGCAGTGCTGTGAAAATTTGACTGTTGCTACTGTTCAAGCAATATGCACTGAGGAACCTTGAGGTAAACTGCTGGGAATATATCCAATTATATGCTGGTTCTTGCTGGGATACATCTTCCGAATGGTAGTTATGTAATTACCTTTTGAATCTCCATCAAGGGTTTGGTTGCGGGAAAGGCAAAGGATACATCTCTCAAGTGATTCCTTTGCAATCGTTATGAAACTCCATCAAGGATTCGGTTGCAGGGAACGCAAAAAATGAATTCTGGCACTTCTATGCAATATTTTTTCTTCTCGTTCTGGAAGCAATGAATTTTACTTTGATCTTGTATTTTAAAGAGAGATAAACAAACAAAACAATTCAGATCTTAGATCCAGTTTGCTGACTACGAGCTTTAATCATCATGGTTGTTGAGATCTAGATCTTTTTTCCCTTGACTGACTGAAATTAGAGGAGTTTGTTGCGCATGCTTCCAATGTCAACTGTCTCAAGATTGGGAAGAAGTCTTCCAGAGTTCTGGTGACGGGCGGGGAAGACCACAAAGTGAATATGTGGGCTATTGGAAAACCGAATGCCATTCTGGTCAGTTTTAAATTTTGTCTTGGCTTTATTTTTTTATTGTAAACTTTTTATGGCAGCGTATTTATGTAATCGCAACCTGCATTTATAATGCTTTAATTTTCTCATTTGTGACATCAATATATAGGTCCAAGGAGTTGGTAGAGTATGCATTATTTTGCCTTTGCTCTGCACTGTTATTTTCTAAAATAGAAAGGTGTTCCCTGTTTTGTCAAGATGGCTTACTATGCTATTTTATTATGCCCTCACCTTTTTTTTACTGTTAAAACATAAATTCAGTCCTTTTTTGGTCCAAATAGGTTCTGTGGATATTCCACTTGCAACTCTGAAACATTCAAGGGAGCCCTTTCAATAAACCAAAGTGCCATGAAATTGATGCTAATTGTGAATTGTGCAGAGTTTATCTGGTCATTCAAGTGCTGTGGAGTCTGTGACTTTTGATTCTGCAGAAGCTTTAGTTGTCGCTGGAGCTGCTAGTGGTACAATAAAGCTATGGGATTTGGAAGAAGCAAAAAGTAAGCTAAGTTATTTAACAAAGGATATGCCAGAAATGGAGTGTGGCTGTAGTGATGTTTTAGTTTCCTTTTCTATAATTGAATGCCTGATAAAAATTGATGGTTGTGTTGCCTTCCAGTTGTTCGGACACTCACTGGTCATAGGTCCAATTGTATATCAGTGGATTTCCATCCATTTGGGGAATTTTTCGCATCTGGCTCCTTGGATACAAACCTAAAAATCTGGGATATTAGACGTAAGGGTTGCATTCACACTTACAAGGGGCACACTCGCGGTGTTAATTCAATCAGATTTAGTCCAGATGGTCGTTGGGTGGTGTCAGGTGGTGAGGACAATATTGTAAAGGTATGCTCAATTTTGTTTTGACGTGTTCATTGTTGAAGTTTAATTCTTTTTGATGGCGAGGAAACTAGTTAATTGAAAAGCAGACATTTGAGGAAATAATTTAGTGTTTACAGTTTTGTGAAATGATACGGTCTATTTGATGATATTAATGGTGAAATGAATGGATGGCTCAGTTATGGGATCTAACTGCTGGAAAGCTCATGCACGACTTCAAATGCCATGAGGGTCAGATACAGTGCATGGATTTCCATCCTCAAGAGTTTCTTCTTGCTACAGGTAAGTAAACAATTTCATTGCATTTTATCTGGTAAACGTTTTGGTTGAATTAATTTTTGCTTAGTGTTGCATGTATTGCTTAATAAAGCTGTATTTGTATTGCTTGGGATAAACTATTCTTTTAAATTAACCAACAGTTATTCCCCTAGCATAGTGTGATCATCAACCTCTATGTAACAATGGTCGCATAACAAACCCCACACCATGCGTGGGCTGATACTAGGCTCAACCAAGGCCACAAGCATAGCTAGTATAACAGACTAACAAAGATCTGCAATGGACTTGCTGGATAGGCAAGATATGAGCTATATGAACAAACCCGAGCTTTGAATCTAGACAATGACTAAACTTGAACACGAACATGCCGCAATTGTATAAGATTAGATTCCTACACATGAAATGCATGAAGATGCAAGGAATTAGAGGGTTAGCATGGATGCATTCCTAATTAACTGACGGCAAGTCATCCATTGAATGTAAGATTTTCACAAATTCTCGAAGGGTTGCAGTGAATGACCACAAATTTTGAGATGAGGAGATTATCAACAAAATTACACTATTGATAAATATATGAGAAGTCAAATACTCTACACAGAGACATGTAAGACTGGAGATTTGAGAAAATAAAGATTTTATTAAAAATACAGTACCATTTATAATCACAAGCCCTAGAAATAGCAAAGATAAAATACGAGAAATGAAAGTCAAGTTCAAATGTACATTTCAGAGTTTTGTATATACTATATATACATCGCTTCCCTGGTGCCTCAAAAAATAGCTTAGGTGATGTGACTTAGTTGTAGCACTAAACTTTTGGGGCATCTATGGACATGTTGGATCACTTTAGGACCCTTGTTGAATGACCAATGACAGACTGCAACATGGCTATGTAGAAAGCTTTATGGCTAAATGGTAGCTACTTCAAGGGTTAATTTGCTTTCTGTGTTTAATATAAAAAAATTCCAAACATTAGGTAATAAGATTTGTTGCCTTTTGAAAGAAAAATGAATTCTTGAGATGATCACTTTAGTGTGCTGGAGGAGGCACCGTATCCACGTGTATATGTTAGAATTTCAAGCTGTAGGTGACTAATGTTTTTATGGTCTCAGTCAAACAAGTAGATAACTGAGTTTAATTAATGCTGAAATTAAATTTTGACCATTCAATCAATTACACAATAGATAGAACTTAAACAATGCAAACATACAAATTACTTTCACAATTTTACATACACATACGTAGTCACTCCTTCAACTCAGCTTTTGTTCCTTTGAAATTTTTTCAAGGGAATCTCATCATGCTGCCCCCAAAAAATAGCATGTGTTCTCTACAGTAGATTCCTGGACATCCTTTATAGATTCACTTTTGATGGGGAATAAGATTTTGAAGGTGGAAGAATTGTTGAGAAATCTAGGGTATCTGAATTAGGTGATTTCTCTTAAACTGATAACTGCTTATGATGTGTTTTTACTTAACTTGATTAGCTTTTTCTTTCTCTTGTTTAGTATTAGTGTTCTTATCATCAAACAACTACCAAACAATAAAGAACAATGAGACAAGAGTATGCAAGATATAGGCTATCAGCTAGGGCCAAAACCTCTCCTTTTGAGAGGAAAACCCGCAAGCACTCTTCTTGTAGAACTTTAATTGGTGAATTCGAAGACCTATGACCCTTGACCAAGACCCCTCCAAGACCAAGTCAAACTTTCTCCTTGAAGTTCTTTCTTAACCCAACTCAAATTCACCTTCCATTAGCTTCTAAGTTGCAGGAAACGTGGGTCTAGGGTCCGTTTCCGTACGGAAACGAAACGGAAACGCGTTTCCGCGTACCGTACGGCGTGGAAAACGCGTTCCGTTCGACGGGCCGCGTTTCCACACGTTTTCCTCCCACTGAGGATCGCGTTTCCACGCGTACGGGCCCCGTTTCCCACAAAAATAAACACTTGTTTTAATTTTTTAATTTTTTTTTTTTTTTTTTTTTTTTTTTTTTTTTTATTAGGGTTTTCTAATAACCTAGAAACCATTTCCTAAAGTTATAAAATAGCAGTGCTCTCAATTCCCTCCTCAACATTAATGATTGCACAATATATTGAATAATTTTTAAATGTTTTAAAATATTATATATATATATATATATTCGCGTTTCCCCGTTTCCAAAATTTGGGGAGGTCGCGTTTCGTTTCGCTTCCGCGTTTCATTTCGCTTCCCCGTTTCCCCGTTTCATGCAACTTAGATTAGCTTCCATTTCCCCTTTGACCAAGATTTCAGACCTGCAACCTTGACTGCAATTTTTGGTCCCTGCGGCAGAAACCCTAGGTGACATGTGTGAGAGAATTAAGGTGATTTAGTCCTCCCTCCTTCACTTTACATGACTTCTCCTCCTTATCAATTTGGCTTGCAAGGTAGACTTCCTTTTGACCCAAAACTTGGCTTTTGTTGATGACTGCAATTTTGATTTGCTGCAACTTCAGAATGACCTAGCTCCTCTTCACACGTGTGAGAGGGATGACCCAAAAACAGTCCAAATTCATTCGATTTTCTTCTCTTTATGCTTCCTCCTTCACTTGGATATGAAGCTTCTTCTTGTCTTCATATCAAACTTTTGTGATCTGATTGGATGTCTTTGAATGAGGCCTAATGTTTCTATATATAGGCTTCTTGTTACATCTAGTAGGCCGACTTGTCATTGCCCCAAGACCGACTTGTTGCTTGCACATGGGTCTTGGAGGGTCTTTTGACTCTAGATTTGACTCGAAATTTTTTTCTTTAAAATATGTAACATGCCCAAAAGGGTTTTCCATACATGACAATGACTCAATTGACTTGTAGACTCAATGACAACCCCTAGAAGCACACAATGGGTGCTTGACCTAAAAATAAATTTCCCTTGAGCACAAAACCCATGCCTCAAGAATGAAGACCGAACCTAGTTACATACGTCATTATGAAGACCGAACCTAGTTACATATTTCAACACTCCCTCTTAACTAGGAAGGTATTTATAATCCATACAAGGTATATGGACATTATCAATTTGAAGATTCTCATAAGAAGAGTAGGATAGGTAAGCCATCTCATAAGCTACTTCTTTAGCTTATGTCAGAGCATCTCATCATTCCAACCAGCATTGTCACATAGTATTGCCTTGACTAACAACTCTATCTCTCCATAAGATCAGAGCACAATGCTGGTGAGACCAATGACTGATAGACATCCATCATCATTGTCTCTCAAGGCACATACCCCACCCGATGTTCACAGGGTGTGTCCTTTTTGGACAATTCCTATCTTGGAATAACACATCCTTAAGGAATTTCCTCTACGACTACACTTATCTTGGATGCCCTACCTCATCCTCAAAGAGTATCGGTATCAACCTCAGATGCTTACCCAATCCTCCATTCTTTCTTCAGAATATGAAGACAAGAATGATATGTTTATCTCTCCCTTTTAACTATGGAAGATATATTAATTTCTATAAAGGAATATATTCAAGCTCCCTCTCATCCAGGGACTTGTCCAAGCACCCTATTAACTAGGGACTTGTTTCCAACAAGAACTCTCAGCTCTTTGGTGGAGATCATGGTACCTTCAATTGCTTGTAGAGCTCCTCCTTTCAATATCATGAATTTCATCTTCATCATCATGGAGCGTTCATCTTCTAGGTTTTCTTTGTAGGGAATCAACCATCCATCACTTTCCTTCAACGAACCATAGGGATGAACGATCAGTCATGTCATCCTTCTCTTCATTGAAAAGTGATCTTCTAGTCCACATCTGGCTTTCTTTCATATAACTACCTTTTCCGAGTCATGTTATTTTCAGGATCTTCCATCCATTCCCATGAGTACTAGTTGTAGGTGATATCTACAACTCTCTTTTGGTAGCTGTTTATCAACCCAACCAGATGTTGTTCAAAACTCAAAAATGAACATTAAATTAAAGTTACCTTTTATGTTGTCCTTTCATCATGACATCTGCATGTTTGTAACATCAACATCTTGCACATTCATAAACACATCTCCAAGACATTCAATGTCAAGGGTCTCCTTCGTTTACAGACTTCATTAGAGTCTTCATACTTTCTCTATGGAGATGTCATAACCAATTCTTCTAGTCATAGGATGTTGATTTATCTTATGTGACTATACTATATAGTTGCATCTTTCACGAACTCCTTTTCCTTTCTTCACATATTGTTTCCAGGAACTTCTATGCATAGCTCCTTTATGTTTGTCAACTACCTCATATTCCATATGAGACCATATTTTGTTGATTTCATCTTGTAAATATGTGAAGTAGTTCAAAACAGATAACAAACATCAATACTTAACATTTGTAACAACAATCTTGCAGCGGAAATAAAACAGAAAATAACCCAGAAAATCAGATAGAACAATACAGTTCTACTCTCCAACTTCTCGTCACATTCAGTTAATTCAGAGAAATCACTAGGCTCCTAATTGGGGAAAATGGCCCCATAGCTAAGTTGCACGAAACAGGGAAACGAGTACGAGTTTCTGAAATGGGAAGCAATACGAAAAGCGAACTCCCCAAATTTTGGAAACGGGGAAACACACACACACACACAGATATATATATATATATGTGCAATCATAAAGCATAAATGATACATTATAATTTATTACACTTAAACATTAAGATTTAATTTACATCACATTTATTCATGAATGATCACATAATGAAAATAAAAATATCGGAATATCCAAAAGCAACCTTTATTATATATCCAAATCTCAAAATCATCCTTTATTTATATTAATATATGAGGCTGCAAGTACAATAAAGACTATAAGGTTGTAAGAGAGAGATCCAAATCAGGATTTTCTGCATCCACATCCCATTCTTTAGAAGGACCACTGTTGTATTAGGAGTCTCCTCCTACATAGTCAAACGACCTTAGTGCTCTTGATTAAATACACGTATCATACCCTAGTACCCTACATGGTCTTGATTATTGGGAGTTTCCCCTGCATAGAGGGCTTGGTTCTCTTGATTAAATACAAGTTCCATACCCTAGTACATGATAAAATCCAATGGAAACATTGCAATCC